>APFE031243362.1:158282-203244 GCA_000404065.3 Pinus taeda
AAAACTCAATAAACTAAATTAAATTGACTAAATTACTACCTAACTAAATTAAACTAGTTAGACTAGCTAAATTACTAAGTTACTTACCTCTGCAGGATTGCTCCTCGCTCCTCACTCTTCAACACTTGCTCCTTGCTCCTTTGCTCTTGCTCTTGCTCCTCAGCTCTTGCTCAATGGTTTGATAATGAAATTTTTTTATGCCCTTTGGGCTTTTAAAACAAACAAACAAAAAAAATTAGTTTTTTTGACGTCTGCGGATTTTTTTTCCGCGTAACCGCTCCCGACGCAGTTCGAATCGCTCCCGGAGTGATTTTTTAATGCCCGGGAGCGATCGGGAGCAATCGCTCCCGGGCTTAAAAAATCGCTTCGGGAGCGACGGAGCGATCGCTCCCTAATGCGCTCCCAAAAATGGCAGGGAGCGCAAATTTTTTTAAGGGAGCACGCTCTCGAAAATCGCTCCCGAGGCGCTCCGGAGCGTGATTCGGGAGCGGGTTCGATTGGGGGGGGGCTCCCCCACAACTATGGGTTTGGAACTGGAATAGGAAACATACATATATAATTTAGTTTATGCATGTATCTCAATCACCAACACGGATGACTCTCTTACTTGGGGTGACAGGAATGTGAACGAAAAGATAGCAATCAAATAATTTTACCTATGCATCTCTGGTTCTCCTATGAGATCTCCCTTTGAGAATTGGACTATTTCTACATGGAAGTGGGAAGCCCCTCTAAAGCTCAAATGCTTCTCTTGGTTAACTCTGTTTAACCGAATTCTCACATGGTACAATTTGATAAAAAAAGATTATCTTGGTCCTGGTAGATGTCAATTATGCAGAAATGTTGTTGAGGATTGCCTCCACTTATTTCTTGGATGCTCTTTTGCAAAAGAAGTTTGGAGGAGGGTCTACAATAGGTTATGGACAGCTGGAGCATAAGAAAAATAGAACAAGATGTGATTTGTGTGTCGGATCATCCTCCTTTCGTGCTTTGAAGTACATATCCGTTTTAGCCCTTGGACTTCGGGCTTTTGTCTTTTTTCAATTTTGGACCTCAGTTTTTTGTTTCTCGGCAAATGTATACAGGGATTTTGCAGACAATCAATTCCTATGTGTTTTCATGTTTAAACAATGGAAAACATTATTAACTGAATGGTTGCTAGTTCCTCTTCCTGTTTAGGTTGTTTTCCTCATATGAGGAGGCCCGGGAATTCGAATCAATGCTCGTTTTTTTGCATACATTGGAATGGGAAAGTATTTTTGTTGCTTACCAGCTCAGCTTTATACTCTATGTTTAGTTGATGAACATACGGTTTACAGAATGCTTCAGTGCATATACTATGTAACTTTTTATTGTCTTAATAGAAAGTTGGATTTTTTCTTTGGAAAAAAAAAAAAAAATTGGAGGCACGTTGCTGAGTTATTAGGGATAACAATGGATTCCAGATGGCAGTCTGTTTACACATGCCTCTATTATTGGTCTAGCAAGCACAGATCCTTCAAGACAGCCCCGCTATATGTGATTTGGGGCATTTGGATCTCTCGAAATGCAGCTAATTTTTAGGAAGGAGTCTCTCATCGTTGCCACATGTCTTAACATTATTGGGCATTTTTCGGAGATTGGTCCATGGATGCCTCGATTCCCCAGGCCTACAAAGATCTGGGTGATTCTTTCCCAATGGATTTTCTTGATGGGGCAGAGAAAAGTGGCGGTTGTGGGTGTGGGGCACTCATCAAGATCAGTCCTGAAATGGAATATTGTTTTACTGGCATGGGGGGAGGGTCCAAACTTCAGGGCTGAAATTGTGGCTCTTTGGGGGCTCCTGAAATGTGTGAAATGATTGGAGATTGGATCTATCAAGATTGTTGGGGATTCGAAATCTATCATTGAGTGGGGGTTGGGACAAAATTCCCTCCAGATTCCCCTACACCATTAGATGGCACAGATCATGCAGATCATTCCTTCTTTCGATGACATCTCCTTTGTTCATGTATATAGAGAACAAAATGGGATGGTTGATGCGCTGTCTAAACGTGGTATGTTCCTCTGTTTTGGCATGATGACATTTGAACTGTTGGTGGATGGATCTATATGTGCTGATGGATCCTTTGAATTTTGATCTGGGGTACATTTTGGCCTTCTTATACCTGTATGCCTGTAGATGTTGGGAGTTTTTCCTTTTTTCTGGTTTTGTGCTTGAATCTGAAAATTCTGACTGCATGGTATTGAGAATTTTACTGGTTGTTTATTCTAAGGTGCATGGCTGTCTGAAAAATGTTGAAGACTGGTATTTTCCATCTGTTGTATCAAACATTTTATTAAATAAAGATGTTATGTTTTTTCTGTTGAAAAAAACAAACAAAAAATTAGGAAACTCAGCATCAATAGCTCGAGGATTTGACCTTTGAAGGAGATCGATCAATCAGCTCAGCCTCCAACTGTGGTTTTCGACCTCAACGATTTGAATAGCCCAGCAATTCGTACTAACCATATTTGCCATTTGGCCCTTTTTCACCCTTAGAATTTGGCCCTCGATCTACTCCAAGGTAGGACTATTCCACCCTACTTTATATTGAACTCAAACCTTGATAATAGCTACGAAATCAGCGTTCGAAACCCTGATTCAACAACTACAAAGCGGCCCTCGAAACCACAAATTTGGCCCTCTAAAACACGAATTTGGCCCTTGCCTGTCCAATGATAAAGTGGCCCACTCCTTCAACTCGTCCTGTGAGAAAACTATAATTGTCTCGTGATTAAAAGTGATATAAGCAACGATATAACCGGTCTTGGTGAATACAGTAATGCCAATCTAAGACAATGTGTATCTTTACATCGGTTGCCTGATATTATTTAGCACATCTTGACGTAATACAAACTTTGGCCTTACTTTTGAATCGATCACCTAGTCGGGTTCCTCTGAGACAGTATTGTAACTTTAATTTTGTCACTGATTTTAGACTCAATTCGGCCCTGAGAACTGTTTTCAATTGGTAGACTTAGCCTCTTAGGAATCTTACCTTCCTGATGCTTGTATCCTCCTGATTATGATGTTGTTAATTCTGCTCTCGTAGACTCAAATGTGCCCATTGAAATAATAATTGACTAGGGAGTGTCTCCCATTCCCGAAGTCAATGATTTACAACTAGAGTGCGTCTCTCAATATCAAAGCTAGTAAATATTAGGGTTTCTTTTTAATCAACCACTCCTAAAGCTCCTGGTTAATTCTATCAATAATGCTTATCATGCCCACCTTCAATCTGCTTCCCCTTTGAGTAATAATTTCCCCTTCAAAAAGGGTCACTGAGTTTCCCGAAAGTGACTTTTTACCCCTTTTTATTTCATGGGTTGATCTTTTTATTTTTCCTGTTAATAGCCTATGGGATCTAAATAGGCTATGACTCAACTTCCTTTTCCTTATAAGAGTCAAGAAGAGAAATTATAGTCCTCCTTTCCCAAATTTTCCTAAAAAATTCCATCTAATACCATAATCCTAAACAAGTCGACTAAAGACTTTGGCAACAATTTGTTACCTCATCTCAGAGTTTCCCAATTCAATAATGTTGATATTTATGAACATGCCTTGAAAAAAACCATGTAATCCAACTCCCATAAAATTCCTAACAAGGTTGAAGAACTTAACTCTTCATGATGCCCCATCTGCTTCATGACTGCCATTTGCTTCATGGTTTTGCTATATTTTTATTGGATCTCTTATTGTTGTTTGAACTTTGACTCCTCTTAATTGTGGATCCCCTTTATGTTTTGGTATCGCACCTCCATCCTATGTATTCTTTATATATTGCTATAGGCCTCTCAACACAGTTAGGCATTGTTTGAGTCATAACATCTGGCCTTGGTTGTGAATTCGCCCCTTCATCTCAATTGGCTTGGGGGCTAATATCTTGAGTATACAAGATTACTCCATGTGCATTATGCCCACTTCCGCCTGCCAGTTAGTTGAGTAGAGAAATTTTTGGAGGATCCTGAGTCATACCACTATATATTCATTTTATTTATTTAACCAAAAATTCCCAAGAAAATAGGATATTTGCATTAAAAAATTATGCCATGCATTTTAATTCCAAAAATACCCTAAAATGTGCACAATTTCACTCGATTCCAAAAAAAACCATAAAATGTGTACAATTTCACTCGATATAAATTACCAACAAATTAATAAAATTTGCAATCTAAAACCTAGAAATTAAGTAAATTGTTGCAGCTCTAGTGGCATTTTATTAATGGAAATTTTAGGAGGAATTTACATAGATATTTCAAGTAGAACTCAGGGAATTAATTTCTTAAACTGCTTGCACCTATTCTCCTTGACATATTTCCCTCTAAAGCACCACAAACTTGTTCCTAGAAAATATGTAATTCGGCTTTTCGGAATAGAATAAACTCAACCTCCACCCACCAATAAATCAATTTGTTGCTACTTAAGGATTTTAGCCCCTTCTTTGACACTTCAACCTTCGGATGGATTCAACTCAATTTCTTTGCAAAGCTCACAATAGCTATCTAAGGTGGCTTTACAACCACCGAAACCAGCCCCACCAGCTAAGGTGTGTATCTCAACACTGAAACTGGGAAACGAGGGTTTCTCCCTCACACCATAAACTACTAAAGCTCTTGGAACAATTATCAAAATATAGATATTCATGCATATCCCAAGTGAACTCTCATCCACCTTTTTATAATTTTCCTCCCAACAAACTGTGATTTCTATGTGATCCTTCTGATCCCTAATTGGATCAATTATCACGAAGATTGGTCATGGTCTGTGCAACTTATTTTAAAACTAAAGCCACCTCATGTTGACCCCATGTTACCATTTGTGCCATTTCATGCCTTCCTCGCTCTAAATCTTGGAGTACCTCTTGTTTCCCCCTTGCTAAGTCATTCAATATGTGCCTAAAACTCTATCCGGGTTGCTCTTTACGAACCCCCACCTTGTCTTTCCCTTCCTCTTGCTCTTTCCTCTTCTTCTTCCTCTAGGTTATGTTTCATTGATCTTCTGGAAACATCAACTATTAACCCTACTAGGTTAGTAAGACAACTGTTGAAAATCGTAACTAGGTTCGATCTTCATTATGATGTAATTGTAATCATGACATTGTATATTATTTATAAAGAAAGAGAAATTATATTTTTATTTTGGAGTATGGGTTTCATCCTCTAATTTGAGTCAAAAATATGTTCTTCATGCTTTTAGGTCCTCTAGGTCTTTTTAGGATAAAGAATAATATTGGTCATGTGGCATAGTCCCATTTGGACTCATTGTAATGGAGGAGATTATTTATTTTATCTTGTAAAAACTATTGATAAGCCCAAAACCAAGTCAGCCCAAGAGCAAGGACAAGTCAGCTTAAGGGAGG
Source organism: Pinus taeda (assembly GCA_000404065.3). Taxonomy (NCBI): domain Eukaryota; kingdom Viridiplantae; phylum Streptophyta; class Pinopsida; order Pinales; family Pinaceae; genus Pinus; species Pinus taeda. Next base: position 163,664 of record APFE031243362.1, read on the forward strand.
GTTATTCGACCCTCAAGAAAGGTTATAAATAGAAGGGAGCTCAACCTCATTTGGACACTCATCTCAAGCTAGTTCGATCTGCAATAGTTAAGGTGAAGGAAGAGTAGATGGAGGACGAAGAAGAGTTGAAGTCGGAGTTTTTCAAGGATTATCTTCTCTGTTACACGAGAACCGCTCCCAAGAGTCGGGAAACCCATTCCCATGGTTCCCGCACTACAGGGAGCTTTGGAACTATATGGGAACATTCCCTTTTCAGCGGAAGCTCCAATAGGAGCTTGGGAAAGTTCCGAGAGCTTTAAAGATTGTTTTTTTGGAGTTTTGGCGTTCGCTGGGGTTGGGGAATACAAAGCTTGTAAAGAAATATGTTGAACTGCCCACAAAACATAAGCCTAAGTTGAAACCTTCGCAAGAAGAAAGGCCGAAGACATCCTTTACACCGATATCCTTAATTGAGAAACTGGAGCAATCCCCTGATGGGTTAAGGAAATGTGTGGCACCTCGATGTAAGGTTGATATCTAGGATGTCACGTTGATGAGTATTTCTTTTTTTGTTTATTATATATTATATATTATATATATATATATATATATATATATATTATATATCGCAAAAGATTGTGTGTGCATATTGAATGTGGCAGTCAATGCTTAAACATTAGAGTTCCTTTACTTTTTCTCTTAAGAATAACTAGAGAAACATATGTAAAATTGTTCCTTTGTATTTTTAAGCCAGATTGTTTCAAAGACTCATCATGTGTCGTAATGAACTTGACATTTTAATATTTTATATATATAAAAGGAGAGAAGACACCCAAAGAATATATTTATATATAAGAGAGATTATATATTTATATTTATATATTTAAAATTGATTTAATATTTGAATATTTTGATTCAATATTAATTTTGATTATTATATAAATTATATAATTAAAGAAAAATATTTTTATATTTTTTTATTTTTATTATACAATATTACCGCTCCCGATTAGCCGTTTCCTGTAAATTTTGGGGAAACCTCTAACCGTTCCCGACACCCGTACCCAAGTTCCCAACATTCCCACGTTCCGGAAACTCATGCAACATAGATTATCTTTCTTTCTGTCTTGCTAGGGTTTGTGAAGTTGCCAACTACAAGAGGCCGAAATTCTGAAGCAGTTGCAAGGGGCCAAAATGTTGTTGTAGGGGTCGAAGTTGCAATAGCAATGTAGTAGTATCAAAGAACTGGAAGTTGTCTCAAGTAAGATCTTGTTGGAGGCTAACTTGGGTCTTGGAAGGTTTGTTTGGTTGAGTCTTTGGGTCTTGGAAGTCTCTTTTGTAAGCAGATTCTAATTTTCTTGGTTTTCCCCTTGGAGGGGTTTTTCCGTAGCTTGGAGCTTATATCTACTTTGTCTCTCGGTGATCTTCTTGTTTCGATAATTGCTTAATAAACAAAATTAAGAAAATAATTAAGGAACATCTAACATCACAAGTAATTATGAAATTAAGAAAAATAAGTTATAATATGCAAGTCTCATGGCACTATAATATCCCTTATTATTAATTTATTAAAAAATCAAGGGTTTTGCTTCAGAATTATGTAACATAAGTTTTGCTCAAAAAGCACCAAAGAAATGTATTCCATGCGGGCCGTAAATCACTAGGAATTTCATACAAGAGTCAACACCAATAATAAATTTTGCTACCCACAAATAAGAAAAGAAAAGCTAAATTCTGACATTTATTTAATGGAATTCTCAGGGAAAAGCTTACAATATTCTGAATTAGAACCTGGTAGGAGAAAGTTTCGGTCCCTGCAAGATTGGCCAGACATATGGCCTTCTCTGACTGCAATTCGACCACAACTCAGCTTCCCACTAATGCGCGTGAGTAACTCAGGAAACTTTGCATCAACAGCTCAAGGATTTGACCTCTGAAGGAGATCATTCAGCTCGGCCTCCAACAGTCGTTTTCGACCTCAACGATTTGAATAGCCCAGCAATTCACATTGATCATATTTGTCCTTTTTTCCCTGAGAACTTTGCCCTCGATCTACCCCAAGGTATGGTTATTCTGCCTCGACTTTATATTGAACTCGTCCATTAATAACAGCTACAAATTCAGCTTTTGAAACTCGAACACAGCAGCTACGAATCGTCCTGTTCAACGACGAATTTGGCCCTTGTTTGTCCAATGGTAATGTGGCCCGCTCCTTCAACTTATCCCGTGAGAGAATTATAATTATCCATAGTGATTAACAGCGATATAACCGGCCATGGTGAATGAAGTGTTGCCACTCAGACAATGGGTCAACTTTACATCGATTGCTTGATATTATTTAATGTCCTGAGGTAATGCAAACTTCAGCCCTACCTTTGAATCGATCACCTGATCGGGATTCCCCTCAGACTGTATTGTAACTTCAATTCTATCATCGGTTTTAAGACTCAGTTCGGCCCTAAGAATTGTTTTCAATCGGTAGACTCGGCCATTAGGGTTTTCCTTTTAGTTGGCGGGCTTAGCTCCTTGTTAATTTTCTCAAAAATTCTTATCTTGCCTACCTTCAATCTACTTCTCCAGTTTAATAATAATTTCCCTTATGATAACCATGGTTCACTTAGTTTCTCGAAAGTGATTTTTTACCCTTTTATTTAATTATTATTCATGGTGACCCTTTTATTTTTCTTATCAATAGCCCATGGGATCTAGACACGCTATGACTCAATCTCATTTTTTTACCCCCTTTATTTAATTATTATTCATGGTGACCCCTTTGTTTTTCTTATCAATAGCCCATGGGATCTAGATAGGCTATGACTCAACCTCATTTTGCTTCTAAGGGTCAGGAAGGGAGATTACACGCTAGAATGAAAATTAATTGATTACTTTAAATCATGATAATTCTCTTATATTGAAGATTTTCTATCTAACTTTAAAACTCTTAGTCATTTACTTGCATAATATAAAATAATCAAGATAATTGACCCATTTATATATGTTATTATGGCTAACCTTAGCACTTCCTATCATGTTTTTGTATCTACTTTTCACTTCAATAGAGGAACCCTTGGGACCACATGAAAAATGCTCTCTTTTAAATAATTTTATGACTTTTTTAATTAGATAGAAATTATTATGCTCTTGCATTTGATGATCAACACTACAACTACATCCAACAAAGCCTTGGTACCACAACAAAAGGATAAGGTCAAAAATCTGAAGAAACATCATCCTTGCAACAACAACCAGAACAAGGGTTTCAAACCCTCTCCATTAGCTCTTATTCCCAATCATGGTAAAGGAAATAAATAAAAAAGAAGCAAAATTGAGAGACATTGTAATTTCCATGAGCAAGATAGTCATCTAGAGTATAAATGTTTCAAAAAGATGGAAGTTTTACAAGCAAGATGAAGAAGTACAACATCAATCTTGATTTGCCTTCTTCTATCTCTTCTTCTCATGAATGTGTGCTTTCTACTTCTAGTTTCTCTTTCAAGGAAACATATACTTCTTCTTATAATGAGTGGTTTATTGATTCTAAAGCATATCATGATATGGCTAAGGATAAAACAATCTCTTCCACTCTTAATGAATGTAACACCAAACAAATATTTGTTGGTGATGATTCATCTCTTAATCTTGTAGGGTTTGGAATAGTTCAGTTAAATGATGATCATTTTCATGATGAAGGCACAATCTTGAAAAATATGCTCTTTATCAACATCACTTAATCCCTGGATACTGTCCTCCACAGTACATATAATGGTTTCAAAGGGAATTCTCTTTGGGGAAATCGAAAACCCTAAGCCTTTCTAGTAAGTTCTTATGAGGAGATATTTACAACCTTCTTGTTTGAAGAAAGGGCGGTGTTAATATTTGTGGTATCCTAAGAGGTAGGAGGAGGAGCGTCTATAATATTTGAAGGAGAATTACTATCATTAATCAACGCATTAATATCATTAATATCATTTCTAGCAAAATCAAGTGTTCATTAACATCTGAATTACTGAACGCATTGGAAGACAAGTTCCTATTAATGGTACTCATGTTGTATCTGTTTATATGTAGCAAATTATTTGAGGATGCATTACTACCATTGTTATTAATAGTATTATGTAACATGCCATAATCATAATGTCCATGTTTATTTTTCGTGTCACATAACAGGTTATTTACGGTCGCAGTTACAATCTGCTTATTGTTATTAACACCAGCATGCCATGGTTCTTTACAGTCAATGTGTAGGTTATTCTCGATCATCATTGTACTCTGCTTCAAGACATTACGACCATTGACCTACATCATTGATGTCATTGTTATCACTGGTTGGAGTACTACAAGTTTTAGTTTTTGTTTTCAATTTTTTCTCTGATTCAGGGTGAAAGCATGAAGATGGGTTACACTTTTGGGCCAAATGTGGTGATGAAATTTCAATTTTTCCCTCTTTTATCGAATCGCACCCCTCAAAATTCATATAAGAATTATGAATTTTGATTTGGAGTAAAAAGATAATATTTGGAGAATTATGTTGTTGTCTTAATGATATTTAAAAAAAAAAACATTAAGTGTCGTATAATCTCTCAATTTTCCATTAAATGCAATATATGTCCTTGCAAATTTTCACAATACTTAAGAGATATGCATGTGTTCACGTAATATAACTTAGTATAAAAAGTGTGTGTGTGTGTGTGTGTGTGTGTGTGTGTGTGTGTAAGCATGATCTACAGGAAGAGAACTAATTTTTAATTAAAAAAAATATTTTTTTATGCAAAATTATATTTTTTATTATTTTTCGAAGTTGGTTAAGTAATATTTCAATTGCATTTTGGAGACACGTGTGTTCATGTAATATTTTTTTTAATTCTTTAAATAAATTGAAAAACCAAGACTACCCTTTTGAAGAGGACTCGTAAACGAAGATAGTGGTATTTTTTGAAAAAATTTCATTGTGTATATTTTATGTTATTGATTTTTTATTAACCCTTTGAAATTGTCCAAAAAAAATTCTAGTGTTATGTTTAAAAGAAATTAGATGAAAAATACCATATGAATTCGAAAGTGTTAACTCATATGCCATTGGATAGAGGATTCTTTCACAAATACAATGTTGTTAACTTCGCCACTTAAGGATAATTTCTGCCCTAAATCCCATAGGGTACAAAATGGGGTTACAAAGAAATCTACAAAAGAGGTCCCGAAATTGCAATTTTTAGGACTTCAAGAGCTCGATCGAGCACTTAAATTCAAAATTCAAATTACTTGATCGAGCGTTAAAGAAACACTCGATCGAGTAGCATACGTGATTAACCAACGACTCGATTGAGCCATTAAAAATATAACCTGTCATCGGACTTACCAACTTTTTATTAATGACACTAATGGTGGACCATACGACTCAAGGGCTCGATCGAGCCTCTGCTGTGAACAAATACTTTAGTTTTTAAATTCGATTGTGAAATAAAAACAAAAAACAAAAATTATTTCATAAAGAAATAACAGAGCGTGGAAATTACACAGATTCACAATGAACATGGGAAATTGGAGATTTGGATCTAAAAAAGGAAAGAAATTTCCATCTACAGAGAAAATGTGAGAGAAAGGATGAAAAAAGACATTAGACATTGAGAGAACAAGAAGTTCATGCAAATATAGGTAATTCAAATTGTTTCACTTCTCATATTACTTGCTCCATATTGTATGCATTAAGAAATATGATTGAAAATGAGAAACAAATGGAGAATGAAACAATAAAATTAAGATAAAATAAGCATTGAAAGTAATACAATGTAGTTGAAAAATGAGATGTAATAACAACTAAAGAAAACCACTTGAAACTATACAAATTATTGAAAACCACTTGAAACCATGCAAATTATTGAAAATTACTTGAAACCATGGTTTATTGGAAATTTTTGAAACCCCTTGAATTCCTAAAAATTATGGATCACCTTTGAATTGTAATGGTTTAAGATAACCCACAAAAACTAAGGATTTGATTGACCAAAGAAAACCATTGGAACATAATGTCCATATATTATTTACATGAATTACAATTCATTGCAATTTATTTACAAGAGGGATTAGCAAAAATGGTTGTCAAATAGGTGCTCCAAAACCTATAAACATTAGTTTGATTAATGTTTGATATCCAAAGTAGGATTTAGAAAAAAGAAAATGTGGCAAGATATATAAGGAGCAAGAATATCCCTACTTCCAATGTGCGTGAACTCAGAAGACATTATTTGTTAAACATATATTTAACAACATTAAACATTCATAACATTCATCATTATATATAACATTTAATGGTTCTTTGAATCCTAAATGATGATCCCTACCTTTGAAAATCTCACAAGTTTCTTCTTTCAATTCTCACATGAAGGTCATGAGAATTTTTTAAAAATAACAAGTTTTTTAAAGACATACAAAGTGTAGTATAGATTCTTGCTTGCACAAAAAGGAGTGTATTATTGCATATAACTATAACATTCCATGGTACACTCATGTGATTAATCAATATTAATAAATGCAAAAGAAATAAATTAGCATGCATGTATTGATGATATGCTAGAAATGTTTACAATATTAATCTTCTTATATTGTGGCAATCTAATGTCAATTAAATTCATCTAGTTGTTTATCAACAAATTTAATCATGAAATATATTGCAAAATATGGTTCAAAAGTAAAAAAGAGTTCTTTATTTTAAACTTTGTCAAGATTTGATGAAAATAATTGAAAACATAAAAAACATTGGATATCCATCTTTGAACGTGCATAAAAAAGGTTCCTTGTAGAAACAAATAGTTTTTAAACCTTCTTGCCCCTCCTGTGCCCTACTTGATTGCTATGCTAAAATTTTCATGTACATTCTCCCAAAAGAACACTCAAATCATTTGTGCCCCTCTTCACCACAAATAATAACAATGTACATTCATTGTTGATAAGACCTTGAAGCATCTTCCTTGTTCTCTTAATCCACTAAAACCTCTATCTCTTGATTTCTTTTTGTTTGCTTATCAACAATTTCATTGTCCTTTTCATCCTACATTCCTTCCACTTTTTATTTGGAATTGTGAAATTCTCTATTGTTATGATAAATTCTTCCTTTAAGAAACATATTCTCACTATTTTTTTATGGTAATTTTTGTTACACATTTTAAAATGTTAAATGATATAGTGCTTCTAATGAAGAAAAAAAATTCCAACTAATTTGATTTTCTATAGTAGGCTTCCAAATATTAACATACTTAAAAATTGGTTGAATAGGTTCCTTATTGTATCATGGAGTGTGTATTTATTTATTGTATCTTATAGTTGATTAAATGTGTATGAATTTATAGGTATATAATTTATTTTATCTCATAAAATAAATTTGGCCCTTCAATTTGGTAATCACTAGCTTGATTTTCCAAGAATCGCCCATTCTCTCAAATTCAAAAGATGTGCCACATCATTAAGTTCTTAAAGTAATAATTCCCTCTGAACTCGTTTCATGAGCCTTGACTTGAAGATCAACTCTAAAATTGATTCAATTAGCATAAGGAGCATTTGAAACATTAACAACACACATAGAGGTCTAGGCTAGAGATGTGTTCGGGCGTATTTAAACATAGGAGTTCTAATTACTTGTTTGTGTTACATTCTGGGGGTAGTCGATATTCCACGTATTCAAGTATATCATGTCGTTCTCCACGTACCTTCGGGTATATCAGATGGCGCTCTACATATGAAAAGTATATCGGAATACTTCCTATCGTATAGGATGCATTAGACAACACTAACATGGACTACGCTTCCACGTATCTCCGGGTATATTTTGGAAGTCCCCACTAAGATGAAATCCAACCCTAGGTAACCGAGTTGACTGCCTTGTTATCTATGATACACCAAACACATCATTGGCAAAGATTGTTTGCACGTACTGGAATGGTATTCCATAGTTCACAGTGACTTGGTAATTTTTATCTGCCTAGTTAACCCTTCGTTTTTTTTTGTGTCTTTAAAGTTTTAAAATTAATTAATAAATTATGGAACAACGACACCCATTGTCGCTCACATAGGATGTAAATATTGCCTCCTTTACCTCCTGAGGCAACACTTAGACGTTGAAATAATAATAAAACACAAACTACCAAGGGTACATCAGAAGTTATCCTCTGAAACCACATCTGAATTTTATCAACCAGAATTACGACTTCTTATTAGTAGAAATCCAACTTGAAGACCCAACATAATAACATCAACTTAAATCCACACAAATGTGTCTATTTTGTTCAGTCTGGTAGAATATTCGGATCCGTACATGTCAAAACAAGGAATTTTCATCGATGTTGTCAAAGAGCATGCGATCCTTGACTTTCCTACACCATCTTCATTTGTTCAGTTACAATGCCTCCAAGGGAAGGCTAACTTTCTATGGAGATTTGTCCCCAATTATGTAGAACTTACGAAAGAATTTACTCGCATATTGAAAAATGGGTTCCCTTCCATTGGGATGATACATCACAAAAATATTTTAATGCTTTGGAAGATGTCATGGTTTGAGCATCATTGTTGTATCCCCCTAACTATCAACGAGATTATTTCTTGTATCTTGTTGCAGTTATTACTACCATTATTATGGTATTGGTTCAAGAGGATGACCAAGGGGATGAACATCTTATATACTACTTGAGTTTAAATTTGATGATATTGAGATCAAGTACACTCACATTGAAAATTTAGCTTCAAAATTTATTTTTATTGATTGAGGACGAATGATTATATCTTTCATCATATTCTACATCACCCTTTTTGTTTACTTAAGGACCAATACCTTTACTGGTGTGCTCTTCTTCAACCCATCTTTCCCTGAGCTTGAAACCCTTTTATTTCCATGTTTCAACTTATAACCCTTGGTCCATGTCAACTTTTGCTACCTAGTTTCCAACTATCAAATCATATCATGACCTTCCACCTATGGTGATTTCTTAAATAAACATGCGTAGAATTACTATTCACTTGTCTTATGATGATGATTCACTTGACTTACAAGTATAATTTGTATTCCACTATGTAGGGATAGAAATTGAACAACCACATGAGGGAGAAGATGTGTCCCATCAAGTTGATCAACTAGATGATGATCAATATGTGCCCTATGGACATAATGAACCACTACATGAACATCTTCCCTATCAAGCTAATCAATTGTCACTAGGGGAACAACATGTGCCATGTCAAGGTAATGTACCAATGGAGGAAGAATATTTTCCCTATCAAATTGATCAACCATTGGAAGAACAAATTGTTTCATCTCAAGTTGACAGAATAACAAGTAGTTGTTGTGGTTTAAAAAGGGGTGGACCGTTTGCAGAAAATTTGGATGCAAGCACAATAGAGGACCTTGGGGAGCCTATCCCTGCTTGCACTATTAGAGACCATGTCAATAACATCATTAGACAACATTTTGAGAAACATTCAGTTGTTGCATAAGCTCAGATATTACATGGGTTGATCAAACATAAGAGCATGCCACAAAAATTTTGGGTGTCCAATATGCTAAAAGCAAGAAGACACATATGAATGTCACTGAAAATATATCAAAGGCATTCAATATGTTTGGAAAATCAAGAAAATTTGATGTTCAAGCTCCATGCAGGGAAAATACAACTATTATTGTTGCACCAAGTACATCAAGACAACAAATGTTGGCAACAATGTCAAAATTTCTCCATGTCTCGAGAAAAACCTTGCACAAGAATACCAAATTCAAGGTTCGAGTGAATGAAATTGATGAATCTGCTTGTTGGTCTCTTATCACCAGGCAACCCTACCAAGACAGGCTTACGACAGGAATCAAAGCATTTGTGGTAGAGTTTTGGGAGAGTCATTCTTGTGCTATTCTAGATAGAAAGCATTTCTAGCGACATCACATAGCTAAAGGTGAGTATTTGGAACATGTTAAGCACATTGTAGAAATGACAAAAGTTGCATTATTCGAGGAATTTCAGAAAAGAAATCACCATGTGAAGATACCCATAATGATGTTTCAGAACTTGAAGTCATGGTTTACTAGACCTAATAAAATCCGTGACACGTGTTGTTGTCAATATCATGTTGAATTTCAGCTTCATTATGACACTTTCCGATAATTTTACAAGAAGAACTATCATGGTGACCCTCCTCCTCCTACAGTGCATGATTTTGTTTAATCAATATTGTGCAGAAGGGAGCCAGAAGAGTTGTATTATAAGAAAATATGTATAGGTGGGGAGAAGATGCACTAAATGTGGCGATTTGACATTGTTCCATAGGAACTTTCTTATTGATCCCAACTAGTCTGGGATGTCATGTGTCACTATCACATGGAAGCATTATGAGTATGTCATCGAAAATCAACCATATTCTTCAAGTATGGAGCCTAAGAGGATCAACTATGTTGAGGATGAGATTCCGATTTCACAATTCATCGTCGCATTTCAAAACCATATATATAAATATATCAAACACTCGCACAGGTCCAGGTGGCAAGTGTATGAATTTAAGCACTCTTGCGAAGTATTTCAACTAGGCTCAATCTTATCAGTGGTGGACTTTGCTAAGAATTACACATTTGCTCCTTAGACAGAGATACATAGTAAATATTATCACTTAGACCAAGTGTCCATATTAGTACATGTTTAGTACAAACATGCACAATTGAACATTGATGGTAGGGATAGCATTGACGAGTCACGTGATGTGATTAAGGAGTATCACTTTTACATAAGCAATGATCGTGAGCATGACACATTGTTCGTGCAACATTGTTTTGACCTTATTTATGAATCATTAAAAAAAAATGGCATATCATTCAGGAAGCATTGGATATAGTCAAATGGTTGTGCAGGGCAGTTCAAGTCAGCATGCACTTTTTATTGGTTGAGTCGACTAAACAAGAACACAAAAATTCAACATACTTGGAGCTACCTGAAACAAGACATGGAAAGGGTGAGCATGATGGTGTGGGCGCTTGTGTGAAGCAAGCACTTAGGAGGTACCAAATGATTCGTGATGTAGATCAACTCAAGTTATCACTAGAGGTGGTCAACTGGTTAAGATCCAATTTAGAACATGAAGGTCATGAATCTACAAGGCATGTGCATAGGTTCTTCTGGAATATTGAGCTTGGCGATGTGAATAGATCCACTCCTTGGTAGTGTAATATTGTAGAAGGAACAAGAGAATTACACTCAGTGCAGAGTAAAGACATGGGGAGAATATTTGCCATCGATATAAGAAAACTCACATGTTTTTGTGAGTTTTGTATTGATGTTGATGGATGTAGACTTGATCACTGTGAAAAACACAGGTACGTGAAAGGATGGAAATATGTCTCTCTTAATCCAAAGGGACCTCATAAAATTCTGACGTGGCGAGAGATGCATAATGAAGAGGCCATAATTTTACTTTATCAAGATTGAGTCCCTGATATTGCAAGGGAAGGTATGTGGCTCATCTATTATTAACAATTTCATCTATAAATTGAAATCTTGAATGTATTTATCTAATACATTTTTTTTTTTTTTTTTTTTTTTTTTTTTTTTTTTTTTGTAGGCGATGTTTTTGTTGTCATTTCCCCTGCAGGAAACTAAGAGAATATGGCCTACTATTTGATACGATGCACATAGGTGAAAAGTAGGTTGGTGATACCATATAAAGATGGACAATTCACATACCAAATTGGTGACATGGTTGTGGCGGGCCACTTTTTTGAAAAGGTTAAGAAGGAAACTGATCACATCATTTATAGTATTCTATGCCTGAATATATATCTTGTCAATACAATCATTTAGTCATAGCATCTTGTATCAATCTCATAGAAATCAAAACAAAGGAAGGGGAACCAAGGAGATGGAAGATGATAGAATCATACCATGAACATATCATGGAGACTTGCATTCCTATGAGCCATTGGCCATATGAGTAGATGATGCAAATGGCAAGCCCTAAAGTTGAGTCTATAATAACCAAGTGTAATCTAATCTAGTATAAGAGATCTCAAACGTATGATTTTTTTAATTCGTAAATGTGATAGTTGAATACTCTTATAATCTTGTAATTTCGAACAGAGAAATGTTTCCCTCTTATCTAGGATGGATTCATAATGGTGTACATGTATGTTATATAATCTTTAGTTTCCTTTAGGTGCTTAAGTTTCTAAAGTACACCAAATTTCAAGGATGTGCTTTAGAATCAATAGGGATTTAGATATAGATTTAATTAAAATTTGTCATCTTAAAGTTTTAAATGTCATGTGTATAGTATGCATGTTGAGCATGCAAGAAGTTTTATAGATCTATATACATGTCATATATATTTGGTTTCTAGAAAATCCATTTCAGTATGTAACAACCAAGTTTATATATGGTCCATTTTACTTAAAATGGAAATTCAACAATCTAGTTTGAGAACAACATTGAAATATTTTTATGTTATTAATAATAAATATGTCATGTGCCAGTTTGATATAAAACACGGAAAGAGTTACACACATGCTTCATGTTGAAATATAATAAGTGCAACAAATCACGAAAAGAGTTATACACATGCTTCATATTGGAATGTAATGAGTGCAACAATATATATATATATATATATATATATATATATATATATATATATCATGTTATGACTATTAAGCTCTTGTAGATAACCTCAAAAGAAATAAAATCAAAATAAAACTTGTTAGTAGTTTACATCTTGACATCTAAATTAAATCATTGTAGTTTTTAACATACATGATTGTGCACGAAAACACACTTTCTACAAACCAATATAACTAAAAATTTTATTTTGTAAAATTTTACTTCTTGAATGTTCTTAATTAAAGGTCTTAAGATAAAAAATAAATAAAATAAAATAAAATTGATTGAAATACTTGGATAGACAAGTAATTTTAGGAAAGTGCATAAAATTATATAAACATGTCATTAATTATTTATATTAACATACGATGACTGCACTAAAAGACACTTTCTACAAATTCAATATTAAGTTGATGTACATGATATATTTTAGTTCATTTTAAGTATTAAAGTGACTTGCATCATAGTAAGATTGAACTTATTTCCTTAGTCTATGAAAGTAGAATTCAAATTGTTATTTTGTAAAATTTTACCTCTTGAATGTTCTTAATTGAATGTCTTAAGTTAAGAAATTGATTGAAACATTTGATAGCCAACTAAATTTAGGAATGTTCATAAAATTATCTAAAAACATATCATTAATTATTTGTTTGGTATATTAAATTTCAATATATACGACTTATATCACTTGTTATGACTAAGTTGTTGTAGATGACCTCAAAAGAAATAAAATTTAATAAAACAAATTATTAGTTGAACATTACTAATTGAAGACATTTTCTAAAATTGAATTTAAAATGCATTTCAATCATATTTGTGTATTTTAATTAAATTATGAACATATATTTTAGTTCATTTTAAGTATCAAAATGACTTGCATCATAATCTAAGATTGTACATATTTTATTAGTTTATTCCTTGAAAAGACAAAATTGTTATTTTGTTAGCTATGTATGATAATAAACTATCCATATGAAAATATATACAAATTACATTATACACATGAACATCCACAAACTGAAATAATGTTCATGCATCCATAAACTGTCCATTTATGAAAATTAACAAAGTATGTACATCACATGTGAATATGCCCTATGAAATGGGCCTGAAAATATACAAATTATCTATGATCCACTCTAGAAATTATTGCTTCTAGAACTCTTATGTGTGTTCCGCTACGTAGAGTGAGCGTCCATAATCCGATACTGCAATATAACACATTCAAATTCAAATTAATTAAAACATTATTTATACAAATATAAAACAAAAAAAATGGAAATAAATTATTTTGAACCGTGCATTTAAATAGTCCCCAACCTGTGACTCAGTCGAGTGCAAATGGAAGTCAGGTGGGATGAGGGTCTGATCAATCTGGGTTTGGTGCTCCCCTGCCTGTGGCTCAATGCCTCCATACCCAGCATCCCACTTATGTGTCCACATACTTGCAGCATCGACACCCCTTTGCATCTGGTCCTGTGTACACAATGACAAAGATAAATTATAATTAGTTTGTGGATTAATTAGCATTCATACATGTAACTTAAAAAAAATGTTGAAATCTTAAGAATAAAAAAAATCACTTCAACTGTTAGTCCATGAGTGTTACGAGGTGGAGGTGGAGATGGAGGAGACTGAGCCATGGAAACATGCACTAGAGGAGGTTGCTCCAGTTAGTCAACTGCCCCCTCAGATGACCTTAAAAGCTCATATGTGTACCTGGGTTGTGCATGCATGTTATGATGAAATTATTAATATAAATGCAATATGATACAAACTTATTAATATAAATAATATAAAATTTGACGAGAAGAGACAATAGTTTCATATATATGCACCTAGTCTATGTCACGTGGTTCGTGCACCCTCCAAGTGTCACAAATGGTAACATGACATGTACGTGTATATGAAAAATATGGTCATGCCCTAGACTCTCGAGATATGAATCATCATGTAATGCAACTGGTAGGCCATGAGGCAATGAAGGTGGTATGTTCATCTCTCCACGCAATGCGACATGTGCAATGGAAAATGTCCTTTGCATTTTATCTACAATGGTATGCCTAGCCTCAGTGCCAAGTTTTGACGACTACTCTAGCTCTGCCGGCAATACCATGCTCCGAGATGGTTGTGGCAACAATCTCGAAGATGGTGCTACATGCGCAAGCTCCCTACGAGCCCCAACACGTTCATAACTACGTCCAAACTGCGTCCATAAAACTAAAATTTAGTGTTGGTGTAATCCAACTTCATATGTAGCATAAAATTTGGATATATGTGCTTTGCAAAGTAAATGGGGACCTGGTCATGGTGGGGGAACTGACCCCAAGCTCCAATGAATCGATCATAGACAAAAGGGGCCACATCAACATTCTTAAAATATTTTAGCGGAATAGGACCAACATGTCTAGTACGACATTCCGGAGGGATGTCAAACAACTGCCCACGAATATCAATGTTCTTGGTGGAATCTTTCACTACCTTCCAAGTACGTGGGCCTCTAACCTCTAGCCTCCTAATCCTATGTATGGAATATAGGAGGTGGCTTTGTGGGTCCACCCTCTAGTATGTCTTGATCAACGTATTGATGCTTTCTAGCATCATAGACAAACTACACCTAGTAGATGAACTAGCAGAGATTTTGTCCATCTCTCGTGTGATCCATGTTTGTTGGGCCCTAACATCCTCAATTGTGATATTGGCTATAGTGTCGGTCCGTGGAGGAATCGACAATGCACTTTGATCCTCGCCTTCACCTTGCTGAGGGTCTGCAAATCATATATATAATATAATAATATTATAAATATAAATATAAATATATAATATATAACAACTAGAAGCATAATAACATATACATTAAATTCAAACACATCAATTGAAGATGATTTAAAACTTAAAGACAATTTCAAGACATAAACACATAAAGTTTAAAGACGATTTAAAATGCAATATATATACCTGCAATAGGTGAAGAAGGTCCACTATTTGTAGCAAGATCATCAACAGAGACAAAAACATTGTCTATGACACTCTGACTTGTGTTGAAGCGAGGATCTATGATTGGAACATACACTCTAGTATGGCTACGTGATCTAGCCCAACCATGTATAACAAATACCCCAACACTCCAACAGGCTATAGTTGGGGGTTGTATGGGAGATGGCTCTGCAAATTACATATAATACATATAAACTAATCCAAGAAAAAAATGTTGACATAGAATGAATCTTGACAGGAAAACCATTTATAAACTCAAGTAGAATAATCTAGGCTAAAGTCCTAAACTAAATAGAGTGTTTATTTTGATAAGTTTGTTGAGTGTGGAGCCTAATTATCTTCTTTATTCAAAGATATCACCGCATTGGACCCCATTTCATAATATGGCAGCAACGCTGCCCATTTATGCATGCCGCCAAGAGGTCCAAGGGGGGCGACGTGTAAAATTTCCTTGTAAAATGTTGTAATTTCGTAGTCAATCTGGGCCATTCATTAGGTGGAAATCTAACAATAGATGTTATGTTTAATTTAGGGTTTTTTTCTCTAGAAGGCACCCCTCGCTATATATGAGGGAGTTGTATTGCGGCTATCTAGGTGTGTATTCTGAGCGAGAAAGAGAGAGGATATTGTGTGAGAGCGAAGAGAGAATTACAACGGATCTATTGTAGGTTGTATATCTTCATTTTACTAGATAATATAAAAGGAAGGACCAATTGTTTCTCCGTGGACATAGCCCAAATTGGGTGAACCACGTATATTTGTGTCTCTCTTGTTTTATGTGTTTTCTATGTTTATATTTCTGCAAAATTTTATATGTTCCATTGCTCTGTAATATATAATTTTCTAACAACTGGTATCAGAGCCGAAGGTCTATTTGGCTGATAAACTCGCCGTAGAGAAGGGTTCCCGGTTCGAGTGGGAGAAATGGTGGAAGATGGTAGGTTTAGGGTCGAAAATTTTATTGGCCAAAAGTACCAGCTGTGGAAGATGCAAATGTAATACTATTTGTATCAGAAATATCTATACCTACCATTGAGCGGAAAGAAAAAGAAACCGACGAGTATGATAGACGCAGAATAAGATATTCTCGATAGAAAGACACTTGGAACAATATGACTATGCCTAGCGGTGTCGGTAGTCTTTAATATTTCAAAGGAAACAACAATAGAGGGTTTAATTATGACACTATCCAAACTATATGAAAAACCCTCAACGTCAAATAAGGTATTTCTTATGAAGTGTTTATTTAATATGAAGATACTAGAAGTAGGATCTGTTGCTGATCATTTAAATGAATTTAATACAGTTACCAGTCAGTTAAGTTCTGTAGGGGTAATTTTTGATGATGAAGTTAGGGCTTTGTTAGTTCTATGCTCATTGTCAGAAAGTTGGAATGGTTTATTTATGTCCATTAGTAACGTTGTCTCTGGATCTAGTACTTAAAGTTTGATGATGTTGTCGATACAATCCTTAGCGAGGATATGCGATGGAAAAGCTCCGATGAGACATCAGGTAATGCTTTGACTACAGAGACTAGGGGAAGAAAAATGGAAATAGGAAAGAGCCCATGTTATCGTAGTAAGTTAAGGAAAGGCATATCCAAGTCTAGATCGAGGATAGTGTGATGGAAATACAAGAAGAAAGGACAACCTGAAGAAAGACTGCAAGTCTCGGAAGGGAAAAGAAGGAAATGAGCAGCGAGAAAACAATCATGAAGCGAATGTGACAGGCGATGTGTTGCAAGATGCTTTGATTCTTTCATTAGAAAATATTATTGACGATTGGGTGGTAGATTCAGGGCCTCATTCCATGTCACACCTGATAGGAAACATATTTATGATTATATTCAAGGATATTTTGGATAGGTTCGATTGGGTGATGATAAACCCTATAAAATCATTGGAATGGGTACAATTTTCATAAAACGACAGAATGGAAATCAATGGTTGTTGAAGGAGGTAAGGCATGTTCCATATTTGAAGAAAAAACTAATCTCAACAGGGCAGTTGGGAGGTGAAGCCTGTGTGACTATTTTACATATAAAACCTGGAAGGTCACTAAATGAGTGTTGGTAATAAAAAAGGGAGAAAAGGTTGGTACACTGTATTTATGCAATGGTATTTCTAATTATGTTAATGCTTTAACCTCTACAGGAGCATATACGGCATTGTGGCATCATAGGCTTGAGCACATGAGTGAGAAGGGGATGCAGATTCTTCACTCAAGAAATTTGTTGCTAGGATTGAAACATGTTGATTTGGAATTATGTGAGAATTGTGTTTATGAAAAGCAGAAGAGAGTCAGATTCCTCATAGTTGGGAAAGAAAAGAAGAGCGAAAAATTAGAGCTTGTGCATATAGATGTATGGGGACCTACTCAGGTATCATCTCCTGGTGGTTCTCATTATTATGTTACTTTTATTGATGATGCAACAAAAAAATCTGGATTTATTGTATTCGAAATAAATCTGATGTATTTGATACTTTTAAGAAA
Organism: Pinus taeda; assembly: GCA_000404065.3. Lineage (NCBI taxonomy): Eukaryota > Viridiplantae > Streptophyta > Pinopsida > Pinales > Pinaceae > Pinus > Pinus taeda. The sequence continues at coordinate 181,744 of APFE031243362.1, forward strand.
TGGAAAGCTTTGGTTGAAAATGAGACAGGAAAAAGGTTAAAGTGTCTCAGATCAGAAAATGGGGGTGAATATTGCAGCAAAGAGTTGGATAGGTATTGTTCAGAGAATGGAATTCACAGAGAGAAGACAGTTTACCACAAGAAAATGGTGTGTTAGAAAGGATGAACAGGATGATCATGGAGCATGCAAAGTGCATGAGATTGCATGCAGGATTACCTTTACAATTTTGGGCAGATGTTGTAGATATTGTTGTTTATCTAATAAATAGAGGGCCTTCAAGTTCCTTGGATGATGGTATTCCAGAGGAGACATGGACAGGTAAAAAGTTAAAACTCATTTTTAAAGACTTTTGGTTGTGAAGCCTTTGTCCACATTAATAAAGAAAATAGAACAAAGCTTGAAGAAAAATCAAATAAATGTACCTTTATTGGATATGGTGTTAATGGTTTTGGTTATCGCTTTTATGATTATGAAAAATACAAAATCATTAGGAGAAGAGGTGTCATATTCAATGAAAAGGTTTTGTATAAGGATCAGATGCAGGAAAAGAAATAGGAAAAATAAAATAGAGAATACACAGTGCTTGATGAGATCACATAAAAAGTGAAGGTGCCTGAAAATCATAATGATCAATAGTCAGAGCAACAACAGCGACAATTACCTCAAACAACTGAAAGTGGTGTTAGAATATCTACTACCCCTAAATGATACTCTCCTTCATTATATTATGTATTGTTGACTAATTCTGGTGAACCAGAGTGTTATGAAGAAGCAGTGCAGGTAGAAACCAGGACGAAGTGAGAGCAGGTCATGAAAGAAGAGATGGACTCCTTAGTACATTACCAGAATTGGGACTTAGCCAGGTTGCCTGCAAGTAAAACAACATTGCATAATAAATGGGTTTATAGGTTGAAGGAAGAAGATGGAAGTAGAAAAAGGCATAAAGTTAGACTTCTGGTGAAGGGATTTGCACGTAAAAAGGGTATAGACTTTGATGAGATATTTTCTTTTATTGTTAAAATGACTTCAATCAGAACTATTTTAAGTCTAGTAGGAGCTGAAGATTTGCATTTTGAGCAGTTAGATGTAAATACAACCTTTCTCCATGGGGATTTGGAGGAAGAGATATATATAAAACAACCACAAGGATATGAGGTAAAAGGGAAGGAGAAACTAGTGTGCAGGTTGAAGAAGAGCTTGTATGGCTTAAAAAGAGCTCCAAGGAAGTGGTATCTAAAATTTGACAAGTTTATGTTTGAACAAGGTTACACTAGATGTCACTCTGATCATTGTGTTTATCTCAAAAATAAAAATGATGGCAGCTATATTATATTGTTATTGTATGTAGATGACATGCTTGTTGTAGGTTCTAACGTGCAGGAAATAAATGTGCTCAAAAGAAAATTGGCAAACGCATTTGCAATGAAGGATTTAGGTGTTGTAAAACAAATCCTTGGTATGAGAATAACTAAAGACAGGAAGAATCACAAATTAACATTGCCTCAGAGTGAGTACATACAAAAGGTGTTGAAAATATTTAATATGCATAATGCAAAACCATTTAGTATACCTTTGGCTAGCCATTTCAAACTAAGTAAGGAGGTGTGTCCCAAGACTCAGGAAGAAATGGCTTATATGTCTAAAGTTCCATATGCATCAACAGTTGGAAGCTTAATGTATGCAATGGTCTGCACAAGGCCTAATATTGCACATGCAGTGGGATTTGTAAGCAGATACATGAACAATCCAGGAAAAGAACATTGGATGGCGGTGAAGTGGGTTTTCAGGTATTTGAGAGGTACCACAAAACAAGAATTATGCTTTGGTGGTTCAAACATTGCTCTATAGGGATATGTTGATGTAGATATGGCAAGTGATAGAGATAACAGGAGGAGCACCACAGGGTATGTGTTTACTGTAGGTGGAATAGTTGTTAGTTGGGTTTCAAAACTACAAAGTGTTGTTGCATTCTCATTGATGGAAGCAAAGTATGTTGCTGCTACAGAGGCTAGTAAAGAAATGATTTGGTTACAAAGGTTTTTGGATGAGCTGGGTAAAAAGCAGGAGTTGGGCAGGTTATACAGTGACAGCCAGAGTGCCACACATCTTGCAAAGAACTCAGCATTTCATTCCAAAACTAAACATATACAGCTCAAGTACCATTTCATACGATCAGTGTTTGAAGATGGACATTTGAAGCTAGAAAAGATACACACTAGCCAGAATCCTATAGATATGTTAACAAAAGTTGTAACCAGGGAGAAACTGAGATTCTACTCGGTTTCAATTGGTCTTCAAGTATGATGATGAAGATGAGAAACAGCCAGGTTCAAATTGAAGTCATTGTCTAGCAAATGAAGCAACGGTGGAGTTGTTATAATCAATCTCCAAGTGGGAGATTGTAGGGTGTGGAGCCTGACTATCTTCTTTATTCAGAGGTATCACCGCATTGGACCCGATTTCGTAATGTGGCGGCAACACCACCTGTTTATGCGCACCACTAGGGGGGTCTAGGAGGGGAAGAAGACATGTAAATTTGCCTTGTAAAATGTTGTAACTTTGTAGTCAATATGGGTCGTTCACTAGGCGGAAATTTCACAATAGAAGTTATGTTTAATTTAGGGTTTTTTCCCTAGAAGACAACCCCTCGCTATATATGAGGGAATTGTATTGCGGCTATGTAGGTGTGTATTCTAAGCGAGAATGAGAGAGGAGATCGTATGAGAGCGAAGAGGGAATTACAACGGATTTGTTGTAGGTTGTATCTCTTCATTTTGTTCGATAATATGACAGGAAACCTACGTCCGCTTAAGCCTCTAGTTCGTTCGCAGGGTTGATTAGTAGCTGGATTGAGTTCCTCCGTCTCGTTCGAGCTTAGAAATCTTTTGTCGAATTCCTTTTCCTCTTGCGGTCTAAACAAAATGACTTAGGCAGGTCGTGGCTAGAGTATTTAAAGTAGAAATAACGCTCGATCAAGCTATATCATTGGCTTGATCAAAAGATACAGCTCGATCAAACCATAACTCATGATCGATCCGTTAAATCAGGTTAGAAAACAACTCGATCGAGAGTTTTTTTAAACGCTTGATCGAGTTATTTTTAAGCAGCTCAACAGCTTGATCGAGCGCTTAAAATTGCTTGATCAAGCATATGTTTTTCAGCGAATCGTGCCCTCATTTCACCAAAAAGTGTAACCCAACTCCATGCTTTGACCCTCCAGTTTATGAATCTTATGAGATTAACAATCCTTGGCAATAAGCCCTTCTACTAGCTTTGAGGGTGGTTGTAGCATCAATCACAGGCTAGAGGTCATTACGGATAACTTTTGCAAGTTTTAGGTGCAATGGATAAGCGGTGTAGGATAATTTATTCAATGCAGCTCAAGTCCTTCTAATTTCACTCTAAATCAAGCCAAGCTGAGTCTAGAAAAATCTCTCTCATTGAAATTGTTATGAAGTTTGTGTTTGATAAGGGAAAATGAGGGGACAAGGCAGAAATCACGGCAATGCTTCAAAAAATAATAAGTCCGTTGATATTCTCTCGATTTTGATCTTGGTCTTTTCGAGTAAACGAAACTTATTCTAGATATCTCTTCTGTGCGGGGTTATTACTATTGTTTGGAGACTTCTTTGGTTAGGGTTTGAAGAGTATTGTTCCGAAAGCAAATCCACAGTTGTCATTTTTAAGTTAACATTTCGAGTATCAAATGAATGAATAAATAAAAAATAAAATAAGAAAGGAGAGAAAAGAAGAATGGAATGGATGAGTCGGCAAATAGGAAAATAAGAAAAAACCAAGAAAAATAAGAAAATCATGAAAATAAAATAAAATAAATAATAAACAAAACAAAAAAATTTAATAAAGTAGAGAATGAAAAGGAATAAGAGAGGAGCCATAAAAATAAATAAAATAAAGATAAATATAAGAGAAATAATAATAAAAATAGGAAATAAACCTTAAATAATAATCAAATAATAAATAAACTAAAATAATAAAACAATAATAAAAAATAAAATGGTTAAAAGTAAAATAAAATAAAATGCAATAAAAATAATAAAACCAAAATAAATATAAAGTAATCTAAATAATAAATTAAAGTAAAATTAGAAAAACAAATAAAATAAAGTAATATTTTTTAATATAAAATGAAAATCAAAGAAAGAGAGGAAAGAGTGAGGGGAGGGAAAAGGAAAAGTAAGAAAAATAACAAGAAAAGAATAAGGAATAAACTAAGAAAAAGGAAAGAGAAAGAAAGAACTGAAGAAAAAGGAAAAAAAAAAAAAAGGAAAAGAGAGGGGAAGGGGGAGCTCAAAGCAGGAGAAACAAGAAGAGAAGGGAAAAATGGGGGTTAGATGTGAGAGAATAAAGGAATCCAGTTATTACTAACCTCAACACCCCCATCCCTGTTAAGATTGTTGGGATGTTTAATGGTCTCTAAATCTTCTCTAAACTTACGGTTGAAATAATGATCTTCTTTCATGATCATTTTAGTATTTCAAGGCACAAGTGGCATTTAGTTTTGGATGAATGTTTAGCAAGGGCAGAGGAGCTAATTATTTCATTTTTTATGTCTGCCCCATGTTCCTTGAGTCTTATTTTGAATTAACGACTAGTCCCTCCAATGTAGCACATTCCACAAGAGCAGTTAATCTTGTAAACTCATTTCAACTGAAATTGGTCAACTTTATTTTTAATAGATCTCATCTTGTGACAGATGGTCTCCAACGGTTTGAATGATGTAACAATACCATTTCTCTTAAGGACTTTGGCAATTTTTTCAGTGGTACCAGGGATGTACGGGAGGAATGCTTTTCCTTCAAGGAGAGGAGAATTAGGCGAAGGGGGGCTCCTTTTGGCTCTTATGATAGCTCTGCTAATGGCTTTGTAATTATAGCCAATATCAAGAAAAACTTTTGTAAGGTGGTCGAGGTCTTGATTAAAATGCTCTTTGTTAGGTAATCTTTAGGCTGTAGGGATTAGTGTATTGAGGATCCCCATCTTTCGAGTAGGGTGATGGCGAGAATATGCATGGAGATAATTGTTTGTGTGAATTTTCTTTCCATATACAAGATGTCCTATGCTTCCATCTTCTTTCTTTGTGAGGAGGACATCGAGAAAGGCAATGGTACTATTACCTTCAATCTCCATGGTAAATTTGATATCACCAGAAATTCCATTTAGATGATCCAAAAACTTATCCAGTTCCAATTTACCATGGTGTCATTTAACATTAGTGTCATCCATATACCTCTTCAAACCTTTTGGTTTCAAAGGGTAAGTGTTGATGGCCTTCTTCTCAAACATCTCCACGAAAAGATTAGCAACAATGGGGGATAAAGGGGAGCTCATAGCCACACCAATGGTTTGTTCAAAGAATTCTCCTTGGAAACTGAAAAAGGTTGACCTAAGGCATATGTCCCTTATTTACCATGGAGCTTGTAGATAATAATACCATTCCCTTTCTCGATGTCTTCCTCACAAGGAAAGAAGATGGAAGCATAGGACATCATGTTTATAGAAAGAAAATTCACACAAACAACGATCTCCATGTAGATTTTCACCATCATCTTGCTCGAAAGATGGGGATCCTCAATACACTAATCATTAGAGCCTCAAGGTTATCTGACAAAAAGAATTTTCATTGAGAGATCGACCGCCTTACAGAAAAATTTCTTGATATTGGCTATAGTTTTTTTTTAACACAATCGATTACTTTTTATATATTGCAAAAAAGGGGAAAGGAAGCTAGTTCCTTGTACAATCCAAGGAGGGCTAGATCAAAGTAGAGCACAACAGGGAGCACAGTCCCCACAGCTACTTTAACAACCTTGTTTCTTAAAAACTTCAAAAAATACAAAATGTAACTTGAACACCGAAAGCCTTGCGAAGAGACCAAACCCGCACTTGACATTGAAACAACAGACTTAACCAAAAACCCGCACTTAACTTTGGAAAAGGCGAACATTAATACAAACAAACGGGACTAAAATTCTGCTTTTCCACAACCTTGACACAAATATCAAAACTGACCTTTATTAGGCTCAATCTCCACCGTAGATTTCCTTCGTCAAATCTGACGGACACCACCTAACGCCGAGCAAGGATTTTGGGTGGGCAAACCGCGCGGAAAATCCCGGCCCGATAAAGCGGTATTCTCGCCCCACCTGCTTGCTACGTGTCCAATGGTGAGTGGAATCGGGGGGCTCCCTCCTGAAACCACTTACCGCTTAATCACCTCCCGATAAACCACTCCTGCATATTCCCGCCTTTTCTCTTCGACTAAGTCTCACGTAAGTTAGCGCCCGATGACCCTTGATCTGCCTCCATCGAGTTCCTCTCCCGATACTTCTGATGTCATTCCTTATCCTTTGATCTCTGGATCCAACAGTTCCTGTGTGAGGGTTCCTCATCTGTCTCCTCACGCTATATTTGCGGAAAATCTTCAATGTTTTGTGGTTTCTGGTCCTAATGTAGTGGTCTCTGTTGAGGGGCAACTTGTTGCTGTTGAATGCCTTACTATCTCGGGTCGTCTAGAAGCTTGCGCAAGCGAACTTGGAGACCTGACTATTGCTTGCAATACCGTTACGGTCCATGCGTTCATGGTTGACACGACTAAAGCTGACCTCGCCCAGTAGAGGAGGACAAATGAAATCTTGTTTCTTCATATAGTGTAGCTTGTTGGGATTATGAGAGTCGAGTGCTCTAAGCAAGGCTGATTACAGTTGAGAACCTTTGCTGACATACATTCTCTGCTTTCCTCATGCAATCTCCATCTTGAATGATGTTTTTATTCTTCTTTTTTATATTTTCCCCCTGTAAAATTTCTTGTGATATTCTTTGGATCTATATCTTCTTTCTCGATCCTCATACTGGGTGTGGGGTCATGGTATTCTTTCTTCATAAACTTCATTATTCTCCTTGACAATCCCAATTGGTCTGTCAATTGCTTTGTTGGCATGGTTATCAACGTCCTTATTTTGATTTCTCATGACATACTTTATGGTTATTTTTCCCAGGCTTTGAAAGCTTTTTCTAATCCTTTAATAGATTTTGTTTATGGCTATGCTTTTGAAGTCCCTTTTGGCATCCAATGTTGCTATTATGATAGTTGAGTCCCCTATTATTATAGGGTCCTTGATTGCATTTTTGTTTAAAAGCCTTGTGCCTAGAAGAAGGTTGTATGCTTCAGCCCTGTTGTTTGTCATTTCTCCAAGGCTCCATTAATAGATTATTACTTTTTTCCCATTTGGATCTAGAATAACTCTTCCTTCCCCTGCTTTAACTGGGTTATTTTTTACAGCTCCATCAAAAAAGAGAATGTGTCTCTTCTGTTCTTTTATCCATTCTGCAAATTCTTTATCATCCAATCTTAATTTCCAATTCTTGTTTGTGTGAAATTCTTTATTTCTTACTATAGTTGTTGCTTTTGCTTTGTTTTCTAACATTGCTTTGCTATACCAGTCTTCCTCTTCTTGTTGTAAGTCATTCTGGTCCATTTTTGAGATTCCATTTGTACTTATTATCTCTACAACTTGGCTCCAATTTTTTGTTATGATCTTACCTAGATTTGGCTTTTGGTATTTGAAAATGCATTTGTTTCGAGCTAACCAAATTTGCCAACACAGGATTGAAGGGAGGCATTTCCATATCCTATTTATTGTTGCCTTTTTTTTCTTTGTATATGGGTAGCTTTTATCCCAATTTTTATGAAGAGTTGTCAACTGAATTGTTGGATTTATGTTTATTTCCAAAGGACTTGTTGCCTATTTCCAGCACTCTCTCGCCACCATACAGTTAATGAAGAGGTGTTGGATTGATTCTTCTTCCTTTTGACACATGACACATTTTGAGGGCCCTTGTATTCCTTTTTTTTTAATTTTCAGAGGTAAGAATTTTACCTTTGAGAAGTGTCCATGTGAAGACTTTAATTTTGGGCAGACTCTCTAAATTCCAAGCTGCCTTCCAAAAGCTCCAGTCATTTTGATTGTGGAGTTTTGGAGGAGGTTGTACCCCGGTTTCACTATGTAATCCCCTCCATTTGGATCCCAAACAAAGTCATCCTGCTCTTCCATGTTGATGGGGGCGGCCCCTGCTAGATGGGCTTTTAAAATTTCCCACTTACTTTTTAATCTTGGTGGTGTTGCCAACTTTTTCCATCTTACCCAGTTATTCTGATCCCAATCCAAAATAGAATAAAGAGTGTTAAAACTTTGCTCTTCCATCCATCTCTAAAGTCCCCTTAAGTTTTGTTGTTGATTTAAGGGATTTTTCCCCATTATTCTATCCTCCCAAATAGAAATTGTTTTTCCATTCCCTGGATTTTTGGATATTTGATCTCTAATGAGAGGAATTATCATTTTAACCAATTTCCAGATTTGGGTGCATGGCCTGTCTGGAATAGTTTCAGTGAGTAGCTTTGTTCTATGACAATTTAAGTATTTCATTATTAGTAATTTTGACCACCAATGGCCATTCCCATTTATCATTCTCCAGATAATTTTTGTCCCTAGAGCAATGTTCATTAGTCCTGGCAGTCGTATTGTTATACCTCCTTTTTCATAGGGAAGAGTAACTTGCTCCCATTTAATAAGGTTGACTTTTTTATTATCTTGTTTTCCTCCTTGCTAGAGAAAGCTTCTAATTATCAGTTCCATTCACTTGTGGGCGCTTGTTGGAGCCATAATGATTGCATACTGATATATAGGCAAGGCTGAGAGAAGTGCTTTAATCAAAGTCACTCTTCCTGCCAGGTTGAGCCACATCACTCCCCAATTCTGAATGTTTCCCTCCATTTTCTCTACTTGCTTGTTCCAGACTTTTGATTTTACCACTTCCTTTGCTAAGGGCAGCCCAAGATAAGTGAAGTGCTTCCAATTTATTTGTAGAGGTATTTCCAGTATTTGTGAGATACGCTGCATTGCTTTTGTTGGGGTATCCCAGCAGTATATTCTGCATTTGGAGTTGTTTAAGATTCCTCCTAAAGCTAGAAGAAAATCATCCAAGACTTTTTTGAATGGTTTTTCTATAATGCAAGATGCCCCACCTATGAGAAGGGTATCATCTGCAAAGAGAGAATGGTTTATATCTTTGACTCCTCTCGATATTTGGATCCCTGTTATTTTTTCTCTTTTCTCTGATTTTCCAGCATAGCACTCAGCGATTCAACCATGATGATGTACAAGAATGGAGAAATCAGACAACCTTCCCTTAGCCCTCGAGTGCTTTGGAAAAATTTACTTGGTCGACCATTGATTAAATGAGCTATCCAAGGATTTGATATACATGCCTGGATAATCTCTACGAAATTTGTTGAGAAGCCAAACCTTTTGAGAGCTGCTACAAGAAAGTTATGGTTAACTCTATCAAAAGCATTAGCCATATCTAACTTAATAATTATTCCTCTATCTTTTCTTTGGATACTGTTGTGGATAGCCTCCTGAACAATTATCACATTGTCTATGATTTGCCTCTTGGGGAAAAATTTTCCTTGGTTTTCTGAAATTATTTCCGGAAGTAATTTCTTCATTCTATTTGCTAGAATTTTGGTAAGTATCTTATAAGACGAGTTGCAAAGGGAGATTGGCCTATATCTGTTAAAAGTTGTAGGATTGGGTTCTTTGGGAATGAGGGCTAGGAAGGAGGATTTTGTATTTCCTCCAATCTTGTTTTTTTGGAAAGCATTTTTGAGCATTCTCATTAGGTCTTTTTTGATAATTTCCCAATGTTGTCTATAAAAGGTTATTGTAAACCCATCTGGACCTGGTGCCTTATCAGGGTGGAGGTTCCACACAGCTTCTCTGACTTCTTCCTCAGTAATTTCTTCGTCTAATTCCCTGTTTTGTTGGTCGCTTTTTTTATATATGCTGCAAAATTTATTCATTAGCTGCCTGCTGGTCACTTGTTGAGAGGAGTTCTTTAAAGTGTTTATGTGCTGCATTTTTTACTGCTTCTACTCCTTTTATTTCTTGACCATTTACTTGAATCTGTTCTATCTGATTTTTTGGCCTCTTTATTCTCATTGTATTGTGGAAGAAGACTGTATTTTTGTCTCCAGATTTTAGCTAGAGACATTTTGATTTCAGTTTGCTTTCCTCTTCTTGTTGCCTATTTTGCGTATATATTTCCATATATATTTCATTTTCTTGTGTTTGATCTTGCTTACTTTCTTCCTTGTTCTCTTTTTCCTTGCAAAGGTTATCCATTTTTTTTTGCAATTCGATCTTCCTAGCTTTGTCTCGAAGATCATTTTCTCTTGCCCAATTTTTTAAGTGCATCCTTAGGTTCTTTAGCTTAGTTTCCCAAACATACTGGGGAGATCCTGTGACACTTTTTTTCCAACTGTCCTTTATTTGTTTGCCAAAATCTTCTTTGTTGTCCCAAATTGGATTATATCTGAAGGGAAGGGGTCCTTGATTTTCCAGCTTTCCCAATGTTAGCACCACCGGCTTGTGATCTAAAGCTGAGTTGTGAACAATTTTACTTTTCACAAGAGTGTAAGTAGCTGCTATGCTTTCATGAATAAGAATTATGTCCAACCTTTCTTTTATGTTGTTTTTTCCAATTCTTTTGTTGTTCCAAGTGCATTTTCCATTGCTTGGCGGAATGTCTACTAATTTGTATTCTTCTATTATTCCTTCAAGAGCTTCTCTTGACAGATCATTCTGGAAGGTTCCACCAAATTTTTCTTCTGTGTTCCTTGTCAAATTTAAATACCCTCCCAGGATTAAGTGCCCACTTTGTCTCTCTGCTATTTCTTCTTTAACTAATTTCCAGCATTGTTCTTTCTCTCTATAAAGATTTGGAGAATACACATTTATAATGCTATATTGTTCTTTTGTATTGAGATTCCTCAACTCTGTTCGAATCCAGTGTCTACTGGTTTTGTGGGTCATTAACTCCCATTTTCTTTTATCCCAAATGGTGTTGATTCCTCCTAATGCTCATGTGGCTTCTAACGCTACTTCTTATTAATTTTTTAGCTTTTGAATCATTTTTTCATTTTCTTGCTTGTTTAGTTTGGTCTCTTGGATCATATATATATCTGGTTGTTCCTTGGCTAAAATGTCTCTAGCTGCATTGACTTTAAAGGAGGTGCCAAGGCCGTGACAATTCCAAGAGATCACTATCATTATTTACTGTTGTGTTGGTGTGGTCCTCCCTTTCCTCTTTGTTGAGTTTTTTCATGACTTCCTGTTTGTTTACCAAGGAATGAATCCATTGGTTGTTGCGTTCCTAGGGCCATTTCTTTAGTTGTTGCCTCATCTCTGATTTCTTTATTGGATTTCCTTCCCACTTTTTTTTGCTGATCCCAGGCTTGGGGGATTTCTTTGGCTTTGTTTCTAGTTAGAATGCGGTCCACTGAGGGAGAAGGGGCGGAGGATATTGGGTTGGGGGTGGATATGAGAGCTATAGGGTTTGAGGGTGGGGATCTGGGAGAGGGTGGATCCAAGGAGTCTTCTAATGGCCCAAAAGGATTCAAAGCTGTGTGATTAGGAGTAACCTTCACTGGAGGCTGGGAGCTTGTTTCATTTGCTTCATGGGACTGATAAATATTTGGCACAAACTGCTTATTGGTAGGTTCTTTCCTTTTCACTTGTTCCCATGTAGGTTCTTGCTCTTCTACATTTTCATGCTCTATTTTTTTAAGGCACCTATTTGCAAAATGACCATACTCGTGACATACCTTGCATTTAAATGGTATTTGCTTGTCGTCCAGCTACTGAATGTGTGTCCACTAGTCGACCTTGATATTTATTGCCTCTGGGAGGCCTTTTCCGAGATCTACTTCCACACATATTCTTGTGCACGCGTGCATGTTGTCTTTTGGCTCACATTTGTCAATATATTTGCCCACTGCGTTTCCTATAGCCCTTACAGATTCGTCTCCCCAGTAGTGAAGAGGAAGATGCGAGACCCTAATCCACACAGTTACTGCATTTGGGACATCCATCTCCAGATCAAAATCTGGCATCCACCTGTTCAGGTATAAACCTCTGGAGTCCATAAGTAAGGTCCGTTCATAAATATCAGATCTATGTCCTCCTTTGTTTCAAAGAGAAAAGTATAGTAACCCCTTCCACAGAATCGTATTGCTATCTTCCCCTGTGTGGTTGCATTCCAGTTTCTTTCCACCCATTTTTGCACTGATTTGGGTGAGGGCCATAGCCTTGTGAACTGCCCAACAAGTCCGCATTCTGCGAAAGAGATGGTTTCTTTTCTTGGAAGTGTTGGAGGGAGGGAAATCTTTGGGATACTTTCAAGTTTCCTTACAAATTTATTGACTGATGACCTGTTCCTTGGAGCTCCATTCTCTGCGATCAAAGATGTGAAAGCTTCTGCATTTTCTTCATTCCCTGTCTGCGTGGAAGAGTGAGGATCTCCCTCCTCAGAGGGTTGCATGGTCTGGTTGGCCTCAGCAGTAGGAGGCTGCCGAGAGATGGATTTGCAGGGGCAATGGCGACTAGGTCAGCGCAAGCTCGGGCTAGGCTGTTGCGCGTGCGAAAACTTTTAAACCCTGATATTGGATATAAATACAAAGGCATTAACAGAGCTATTAGAAGAGCCAAAAGGAGTTCCCCTTCTCCTACTTCTCCTCCCCCTAAAGGAAAAGCATTCCTCCCATACATCCATGGTACCACTGACAAAATTGTCAAAGCTTTTAAGATAAATGGTATTGTTACATCATTCAAACCTAGAGACCATCCGTCACAAGATGAGCTATGTTAAAGATAAAGTTGACCAATTTCAGTCCAATGGAGTTTACAAGATTAATTGCTCCTATGGAATGTGCTACATTGGAGACACTGGTCGTCCATTTAAAATAAGACTCAAGGAAATGGAGCGAACATAAAGAATGAAAGGGTTCGCTCATCTGCCCTTGCTAAACATTTATCCAAAACTAAACACCACTAGTGCCTTGAAGATACTAAAATCATCATGAAAGAAGATTATTATTTCAAACGCAAGTTTAGAGAAGCTTTAGAGATTATTAAACATCCCAACAATCATAACAGTGATGAGGGTGTTGAAGTTAGTAACAACTATATTCCTTTACTCTCTCACATCTAACACCCATTTTTCCCTTCTCTTCTTGTTTCTCTTGCTTTGAGCTCCCCCTCCCACTCTTTTTCCCTTTTTCTTCGTTCCTCTTTCCTTTTCTTCAGTTTGTTCCTTCTTATTTTCTTATTATTTTTCTTACTATTTTTCTTACTTTTCCCTTTCCCTTGCCTCACTCTTTCCTCTCTTTCTTTGATTTACCTTTATAATTAAAAACATTATTACTTTATTTTTATTTTACTTTATATTTTGTTTATTTTAATTTTGTTTCATCTAATTTTACTACATTTTTACTCAATTTATTATTTAGTACTTTACATTTATTTTTGTTTTAGTACTTTATATTTATTTTTGTTTTTATTATTTTATTTTAATTTTATTTTTAACTTTTATTATTATTATTATATTTTATCTTTATTATGGTTTTATTATTTTAGTTTAATTTTATATCTTATTATTATTCAAGTTTAGTTTAGTTTATTTTTCTTTTTCTTTTTCTTAGCTTTTTTGTTATTTTCATTTATGTTTCTTTTCTCTTCTTTATTATTTCTATTCATTTCTTTTTTTTTATGGTTTTCTTGTTTTTATTGGATTTATCTATTCTTCTTTTCTTCCTTCCTTTTCCTTTTCTTGACAATCATGTCCTTGAGTCATGTTTGAGATTCTAAGTGTTGACTTAAAAATGGCACCTGTGGATTTACTTATGGAACAACACTCTTCAAATCATGATTATCTTCTATACATAAAGTGAACCTTCAATTAATTTTCTCCTCGATACTAATAACTATATTGATCCATGGCTTAAAACTCAATTGATCTTTGATCTCAATTTAAGAAGCATGGAGGGTTTTTCCAATGATTGTAATAAACGTTTATAAATCATTTCCTTTTTATAATATGTTGCTTCAAGTGGTTGCATTGGCTAGGACTATAGACATGTTCTCTCTTTGAAACTTTTAACCACATAATACACTAGAGTACTTGTGTTTGATCTATTTATATGAGCAATTATATTTAAGTGTTTATCTTTAAATGTTTGACTTGTGAAAATATACCTTGTTTATCAAACAATTAAACATTAAAAATATCCTCAAGAACCAACATATAAGTATTTTATAACCAATATTAATATTTACTTTTAAATATCTTTATTAAACAAATTAGTTATAAAATTTACACCAAACGCACTCATAAAAAATAACCAACAATAATAATAAAAAAACACCAAACACCAATATTTATTTTAAAATAACATTTGTGATTTAAACACATAAAATAATTAATAACTACTAAACACTTCCAATAAATATCTACACCCTACTTTGAACTAAAACTAATTATAAAATCTTAAAATGACCCTTGTAGCTTTTCAAAAATAAAGGTATTTCCATAATAAACTCACTTAAGGTATAATTCTAATCAAAGACTTAGTTTAATAAAAAACTTATCTCATAATTTTTTATATGTTTAATTCAAAACAATTCCTTTTTTTAACTCTTTGAAATTCATGTGTAACTATATCTAATATTTTTCTAAATCTCTAATTCGAAACAAAAAAAATTCAGAGTGAAATCATGTGTAACCATACTTATTTGTAAACCAACTCACTATTTTTCCGTGTATACGTCCAAACTATTTGGAAACAAAAAAAATTCACCAAGTGAAATCATGTGTAACTATACTCATTTGTAAACCAACTCACTATTTTTCCTTGTATACATCCAAACTATTGCACTTTTATATTTTGATATACATCCAAACTATTGCACTTTTATATTTTGATATATACCTTATTAAGATCATTATATTTGATACATGCTAACCAGTTATCTAGTTTTGTTAACCCGTGATCTAGTTTATTTGATAAATTGGTGATATGTAAAGTTATGTGAGTGATGAATTCGTGATATGTAAAGTTATGTGAGTGATGAAGATTTCATGTTCAATTTTCCATTGCCAAAAACTTTGTGGTGTGATTTTTCATTGCCAAAGACGCTGTGCTGTCCAGAAAATGAGATAAATATACGTAAAAGTGCAAACCCAGCCCAGTTTCGGATTCCTCTGACATACAAAATAAAAACACAAAACAAATATGTTTCTTTGCTGAAAAAAAAGGGAATGAAATGCTCCCGTAAACATCAAGTTCTCTTGCCATAGACCTGCGGTCATAATTCAAAATAAATCACATTTTGCAGATGTCATGCGATGTTGCAGTTAGTTTGCATGCTCATCTTTTTGGCATTTAAAAATGCAAATGAGATGCAATGCTACAGTTTGTTCACGTACTTGTCTTTTTTATAAATTCTACCTAAGCTTCATATTTAAACTGCATATGGCATGCAATGTTGCAGTTACTCTAAAGGTTTTATCTTCATCTGGTAGATGTGTCCATCTATCCAACAGACAACTTAATTAGGTTAAATGTATAGCATTTTTGAAATTTTGAATTATAAATTATTTGCATTACGATTTTGACGTGTAGTATTCAGACTCAAGACCTTTTCTCTGTCGATATGGATTCTTGATGAAAACACCAAACTAGGGCGCATCAAAAGATAATGAACGCATTGAGCAACTGGCAGGGAAACCAAATGTTTCTAATCAAAGACATTGGCAGTCGTAGATATTTTCTTTACACCAATAAAACTGTCAACAGGCTTGCCTTGACAACTGCTTCCATAAAAAGTTCAGTAATTATCAAAAATGAAAATGTCTGTACTTCAATTTCAGCACCTAAACGTCATGGCTAATATTGATACAATTCATCAATATTTTTGACTTTACAGAGACCAAACATAATTGTACTAATAAACCACTTTCCACTTTTGGAAGGTGCGATAAAAAATGAATACACCTATTTTCACAGAAAACTAAATTAAGGGGAATACACAGATATTTGTTTCTGACTGCCTTCTGAAGCAAGCTTAGATGATAAGTTGAAGGTTGTTATTTAAGAAGCTTATTGCAAGTTGCAACTCCAACAGCTGCAGCAAGGTGCCATGCTGCATGAAGATATGGTGTTCTAGGGAACAAGTCATCTGCAATAAAAAAGGCAGCACCTACAACAGAGGAAGCCTTATGCAAGTCGTGGGCCTTTCTCAGTTCTGGTTCTGAAACGACTCTTTTAGCAAAAGCCACCTGTCCAAAGATTTGTTAGAGTTGAATTTAAAATAATTAGAAACAGATATAATTCTTGGTACTTGCCATTTTAACACGCCTGTCCCACTTGGATGTATGATTACAAACATTGACAAACAATGGCCTATTGAACTGAAAAAAACACAATAGCCTGCTGAGAGTTACCTCCATCATTCCAGTATGAACAGCTGACACCAACAACGGTTGAAATGGTAATAGCACAGCAGATGCTGCCAACAACAATTTTGGGTTGTCATCCCTTATTGCTGTCGATAAACACTGAAACAGAAGGGATTGTGGTTAGAAGGGGTTGTCATGCCAAAGGGTAAGCAATTGAAGCTTTTTCTAATAAGCTGTTTTATAAACATTTCAAACAGCCAACTTTTTTTAAACTTTAAAAACCACAGCTTCAAAACGTTGAAAGTTCCTCTGAGTATATTTAACTAAAGTTCTCTAGAATATCTTTAATTATTAATATGTTTTTATTGATGATCGCATAATAACACAAATGAAACAAATAAGAAAATAACTGTTGGATGATGTTTTACCTGCCATAGTTTCTAGTAATATATGCACGTTCGATTTAATACACCAGCAGACTTTTCATCTTTCCTTTTTCAAAAGAAAAAACATACTTTTGATATTTCAGAGGAAATCAAAAAGTACAATCCCTTGGCTGCATAGTAGCACTCTCGCTAACTTAAAAAACTGGATTGAGAATAAAATCCCCGATATAGCTCAGACCTTAAACATATCTTGAAACTTAACTAAATCCGATTTGAATCAGGGCTGTTGGGGAGCACCCTAACCTCCCCCTCAAATCTGCTCCCGAAGCACGCTCCAATTGGGAGCGCATCGGGAGCAACCCCGAGAGCGCGCTCCCTGCGTTGTTAGGAGCGATCATTCCCATATCACAACCATTCGCTCCGGGAGGGACTTTTAAAGTCGAGGAGCAATTGCTCCTACGCGAAAAAAATTGCTCATGCAGAGGGAAAAAAAAGTGTGCGGGTTTTTTTGGGAGGGAAGTAAAAGGCCAAAAAAATGTTATGAAGTAAATATTCATAACTATATATAATAAAATAAACGATAAAATAATAACATAATGATAAATAAATATTTATTAATTATTAGTAAATAACTTAAATCAAACTAAGTTACCCAATTAGTTTTGAAAAGGCACTTAGTTCAAAAGGTCGTGTCTTTAGGCTCGTGGCCAGTCAACTCCTATAAAGGAGAACCGCCCTAGCCTTGTAAATTCATCATCGAATATTGAATAATAAATATATTTTCATACACATAAATGTGTCTTCTTTTGGTAAATTACAATCAGGAAAGAATTCTCACTCCAGTGGTATCAGAGCTGTGAATCCTCTCGCCTGTGCTGGTTTCGTCTATCCATTCCACACTTTCCTCACACTCTTCGACCCCCTGTCCACCCACGTTGTCACCCTGCCTCCATGCTGACACTGCCCACAACTTTCGTTGCCTCCACGACCCCTGTTGCCTCAACAACTCCCACCCGCACCCCCCCCCCCCCACCGGACTGTATATTCCATCCTCGGTACCTGTTGCATCCACCTCAACTGGTCTTCCGCTACCAGTGTTGTTGGCGCTCAACTCCATACACTGTCGTGTTACCTCATGGTCTGCGGTCATGTTATCAGCGTGGTCCACTTGGCATTTTGTGTTTCCACGGCCAATCAACGTGACCATCTGGTCACAGTGTTGTTCATTACATTAACTGGATTAACATATCATAATAAGTTATATATCTTTATATCATAAAAATTATATAGTTATATAATTAAAATCGATATAGTATTATAGTTATATAATTAAAATCAATATAGTTAAATTAAATTATTTATATAATTTATATAATTTAATTATTTACTAAAAAAAATGGGTCTACTAAGAAAAAGAAGAACAAAATGGGAAGTAGCTATGACAATGCAAATTCGAGGAAATTTCTGTAGGAAATCGACAGGATGCGCCAGCGCCTTGACAATGTCGAGAAGAAGCAGGAGGAATTCGGAAAAGGCCAAGAGAAGATGATTAACAATCAAGACCAAATGGCAATTGATATCAAAAAAATATAAAGCATGATGAGCCAGTTTATGGGAGGAGTTAATCCACCATATAATCCCTTAAGCACTCAACGGTCACCACAAAAGCCCAAGACTCCAAAGGGCGGAGTTTTCCCAAGCCATGAATTTATGTCGATGCACGAAGCCTCACAAATATCGAATATATAGTTCCAAGGAAGTCAGTATTATACCAAGTTTTCTGAAAGAGACTTTCACAAAATTAAAAGGGAATTGCCCAAGTACAATGGTAAAGACCATAAAGACGCCATTGTGTGGGTAAATAAAATGGATGCCATTTTCGGAGCAAACCCGCCAATAGATGAACAAGAGAAGGTCATGACCGCATCCAACAACCTGGAGGCTGAAGCATTTCACTGGTTCATATGGTGGTCCAACAGATGTGAAGCTCATGCGTTCAATTGGAAAAAATTTGTGGAAGCTCTACTCAAAAGGTTCCATGACGAAGAAGAAGACGATGTCTATGAAAGCTTCGTTCACCTCAAACAAAAAGGAACTGTAAACGAATACAACCAAGAGTGGGAAGTATTAGCTATAAGACAAAGAGGGTTCTCCGACGAAGCGCTGCTAAAAATGTATAGATGTGGGCTTAAAGGGTATATTCGAGAAGAATTAAAACCATATAAACCCAAAACCATTAAAGAAGTTAGACATGTAGCGATAATTATTGAGCGAAAATATAAGCTCCATAAAACACCATATGCTAGTAATGAAAAATCCAACAACTACTCAAAAGGGAAGACAAGTAAGTCATCTTCAAAAAACACTGGTAAGTATATTCCACCACCAATGCATGAAGGAGGAAAGAAACAGTCGAATTTTGAAAAGAAAAAAGATGAAAAATGTTGGACATCCGGAAATAAATATTCTCCAGTGAAAATATGTACTACATAAAAACTTTACAACTGCGAAGCAAAACAAGAAGAGGAATCTTCAGAGGATAGCTCCGACAAAAAAAAAGAAGAAAATGAGACTCCTAATCCAAATCCAAAAGAAGAGAATATGCCAAAAATTTCTCTGGCAGCTATCACAGGAATAGCTAAACCACAAACATTGAAGCTTAAAGGACATATTAAGAAACAAAACGTTATCGTGTTAATAGATTCAGGAAGTACACACAACTTTATAGATGTCAATATCGCAAAAAGGCTTAACATTTTTGCCTATCTCATAGCAAATTTAACAGTTATGGTGGCAGATGGAAAATGAATTAGATGAAGTAGGAAAGTGCCATAAAGTTAAAATGTAACTAAACGAATACGAAATGGAGTCTAGTTTTTATACGGTCTCCTTAGGAGGTGTAGATGTCGTCTTAGGAGTACAATGGTTGCAAACACTGGGGACATATTCTGCAAACCACCAAAAATAGTGCATTAAGTTCAAAATGAATGGAAGGAAGCATAAGTTGTTCGGATTCCAAGCTCCACCTAACCAAGTCATTTCTGCTCAGCGAATAAAGAAGCTTATTCGCAAGGGAGCCCCAGTGTTCGTCGCACAATGTCAACAATTAGAACTATTATCGATGGAAGGGAATCACCAATAGTCTGAAATTACACCCCTAATCCAGAAATATGACAAGGTTTTTCAAGAATTGCCGATGAAATTACCCCCTGAAAGGAAAATCGCACATATCATTGAACTCAAACCATATTCGACACCGGTAAATGTAAAACAATATCGCTACCCCCATCATCATAAAACAGAAATAGAAAGACTGATACAAGATCTATTAAACCATGGAGTCTTACGAAAAGTAGAAGTCCATATGTTGCACCAGTAGTATTAGTCATGAAGAAAGATGGATCTTTTCGGTTGTGTATAGATTACAGAGGATTAAACAAAATTACTATTAAACACAAATTCCCTTTTCCATTCATTGATGAGATGCTAGACGAACTCCATGGCGCGGAATATTTCTCAAAATTAGATTTGAGATCAGGCTACTATCAAATTTGAGTGAGATTAGAAGACGTTGAAAACACTGCCTTCAGGACTCATGAAGGACACTATGAGTTTAAGGTAATGCCATTTGGGTTAATAAATGCACCAGCCACTTTCCAAGCAACCATGAACGAACTCTTCATCCATATTTGCGAAAATTTGTATTAGTCTTCTTCAACAATATCCTCTTCTACAGCAAAACGTGGAAGGAGCACCTCAAGCATCTAGAGTGTTCGTGTCAGTCTTTCCAGCCTTCCTCCGGTGATCAAATATGCTCTTACAAAGTGATTTTGAAGTGTTAACGTCAAATTTTGTCATTTCAGTGAGTCTTCAAGCAAAATTTGGTCACTAGGTATTAGGTCTAGGGTTTGCTCTCACTCTTTTCAAAGTTGCACAAATGCCAATCTATGTCACTATTCAGCTGAGTCTATCATCATTCATAGGGTTTTCATTATCATGTCAGTGTCTAATGAGTCATTTTACATCTTGTTCATGCTTCAGTTGTGCCTTGGCAAGTTCATTTCCCTCTCCTAGGGTTTTGAAGGCAATTTCTCTTGGATGGTCAAATCAATGGCCAAACTTGTTTCCTGATGTTCATACACCTTCCCCTATCCTTAAAGTACCATATCATACACTTCCCAACACTCAGATTCCCCAAAATCCTCATTTTTGCACAAACCCTAGTTTCTAGCTATAACTTGGCAATTTTCTAGGTTGGGCCTGTGTTTTGCCCTTTTTGACCCCTTCCCCTCACTCAATCTCTGAGATTCCACTTTCCCCTACTCCCTAACATCCCTCCCTACTCCCAAACATTTCCCCAAGAATTTAGAAGCCCCCTATCCCCTTCATTTCGCTTCATTTCGACCAAATTCCTTGTTCCACACATCAGGGCAAGTTTCATTCAAATGATGTTTTAGAGCAGTCAGAGATGAATTTTGGAAAACGGAGAGAGGTTTTTGTCCCTAACATGCCAAAGAAGAAAAAATTCCTTCACTTTTTGCACAGGTGTCATGGTTTGAGAGAAATGTCAAAATTACCGGCGAGAACGAAGGTGCTCCAAGGACGGTTGGCCAAAACACAAAATCGAAGGAAAATGCCCGATCCACTCCAAATTTTGGCCAAAGACTCATTGACTGAGCATGGTACTTTATTGGGGACTCCCAGCCCAAATTTCAAGAAATTTGGAGAAAATTTTGTCATTTGTGAATTTTTTGTGCAATTTACAGGTTTTGGCCATTTGAAACGCCGCGCTCCAAGCGCG
>APFE031243362.1:204291-216044 GCA_000404065.3 Pinus taeda
GCTTGCCTATATTATGTATTTTCTTAGTCATTTTCAGGGGTTGGAAGGTTGGACTCTTGAGGGAGAAGCTCCTATTGTATATTTTACTTGTATCTCTGCAATTTGAGGAAAAAGAAGACCAGGGTTTTGCAGACATCATTGGGATTCTTGTGGACTCTTGTGTTGATGGTGTGTTCTCTTATTGTAATTGTAAGTGTGTTTATGTGTTCCATCTCTGTCTTTACTGCAGCTTATTAAACAAATGAAGTGATAAAGTTTAAATTCATGCTTGCCATGCTCAGCTTTCAAATTTGTTTAATGTTTATGTTTTCAAATTCATTGTTTGCCCTCTTTAGATTCTCTTTTTTCTTCCTTGATCATTCATCTCAGCTAAAGGCATCAGCACAAACTCCTACCTTGCCCCAAAGACCCACCTGCAAAAACTGAGCTCAATCCCCGCACCCTGAATTGCACTCCCTCTAATTGCCACCAAAAAACCCAAAAACTTTAAATCAACCCTCCTTATCAGTTTACTAGCCTAATATCAGTGTTACCTTATTGGTCATCTCATCCATTGAAGATTTTACGAGATAGACCGGAGAGAGCCTTCTCCTGCCCCGTAGGGCTAGCTATGAGGCTGAATGGTTTGATGTAGCTTTGAGATTTGCCTTTCTCAGCCTGAGGTGAAATTTCAAGTGCTAACATAGAGGAAGTACTTTTTGTATTGGAGAAGAATCAATTTTATGCCAAGTTATTAAAATGTACCTTTGGGAAAAAAGAAGTTGAATACCTGGGACACGTCATTTCCAAGGAAGGAGTCAAAGTGGACCCAAACAAAATCAAAGCAAGTAAAGAATGGTCCAAACCCGAGAACACATCAAAATTGAGAGGATTTCTAGGTTTTATTGGGTATTACAAAAGGTTCATAAAAAACTACGCACATTTGAGTGTGCCACTGACAAACTTGTTAAAAGAGAATGCTTTCCAATGGAGTAACCAGGCAAACGAATGCTTTGAGAAACTAAAAGAAGTTATGTCAAACACACCAGTATTGGCAACTCCAAACTTCTCCAAACCCTTCATAGTCGAATGTGATGCTTCAAGATTTGGAATTAGAGCAGTGTTAATGCAAGACAACCATCCTATAGCCTTCGAAAGCAGGAAGCTTAACAAAAGGGAAAGCTTGAAATCGACTTACCAAAAAGAGATGTTTGCCATCATACACACTTTAACTAAATGGTGACAGTTCCTGCTCGAAAGCAAGTTCTCAATCAGAACCAATCACAATAGTCTTCAATTTATGCTTGAACAAAAAACATTATCAATAGAACAACAAAAGTGGATGGAGAAACTATCAGCATTTGACCTAGAAATATTGCACAAAAAGGGAAAGGAAAATGTTGTAGCTAATGCGCTCTCATGAAAAGATGAGGACAACACAACATGCATCGCCTTGGTAATTATTCTTAACTAGCTAGACAAAATACGAGTTGAGTATGCCAAAGATTTGGACTGTGATGCTATGATTGAAAATATCATTCAATATGCTAACTCTAAATGGAAAATGAAAGAAAATTTAGAATAAAAATTCTAAAAGAATCTCACAGTTCCCCAGCGGCTGGGCATGTTGGATTCTTAAAAACCTACTACAACATTTGGCAATCATTCTATTGGAAGGGTATGAGTAAGGAAATTTAGAAATATGTCGCGGAATGTGATGTTTGTCAGAGAAATAAGGGTGAAAATATCCCAACCCCTGGTTTGCTATACCCATTACATATTCCAAATAAAAAATGGGAGGAAATCTTGATGGACTTCATTGAAGGACTACTTATGTCTGATGGTAAGGACAAGATATTTGTCGTAGTCTACAAACTCACCAAATATGCCCACTTCATGGCAATCAAAAAAACTGACACAACTAAGCAAATTGCAGATGTGTTTTGTAAAAACATTCACAAACTACATGGCTTTCCCAAGGTTATTGTCAGTGATAGAGACAAAATTTAAAAGCAATTTTTGGAAAGATTGTTGCCACTAAGCAGGAATATCTCTCAACATGAGTTCTACTTATCACCCCCAGACAGATGGTCAAACTGAAGTTGTAAATAAATGTTTGGAAACATATCTCTGTTGTTTTATCACCGACAAACGAAACAAATGGTCTAAGTGGCTACACCTTGCAAAATGGTGGTACAATAGCACCTATCATACTTCAACTCAAATGACTCCTTTCCAAGCCCTATATGGCTATGAACCACCCAGGTGGAAGGATTTTGCACTGCACGATTCTAAGGTTCAAGTAGTAAGGAACCACTTAGAAGAAAGCCAAAGAATTATTAACTTGTTAAAAGAAAATCTAGCAGTGGCACGCAATAGAATGAAGCAACAAGCCGACCAGCACCACACCGAAAGAGAGTTCGAAGAAGGAGATTAGGTCTTTGTTAGACTTCAACCCTATAAGCAATTATCATTAAAACAATAAGGGAAAAATAAGTTATCTCCTAAATATTATGGACCATACCAAATAATGAAAAAAAAAGTAGCATGGCTTATGGACTAAAGCTACCAGACAATTGTCGAATCCACAACACATTTCATGTATCAAGTCTCAAAAAAGTACTATGGCAAAATCAAACAGCTCAAATAGAGATACCTGAGACTTACGAAGAAGGAAGGATCATCTTAGAACTTGAAGGCATACTCGCTACCAGAGAGAAGGTACTACGATCCAGGACTATTAAGGAGTCCCTTATCAAATGGAAAAAACTACCAGAAGAAGACTCATCATGGGAGGCAAAACGTTTTCTCTAGCAACAACCAACAATGCCTATGCTTTGAGGACAAAGCATTTTTAAGGGAGAGGTAATGTTATGAATTAAATATTCATAACTATATATATATATTATATATATTTTTTTTAAAATTAATAAAATATTAATTAATAATTAGTAAATAAATTAAATTAAACTAAGTTACCCAATTAGTTTTGAAAAGGCACTTAGTTCAAAAGGTCATGCCTTTACGTGCTCAGTCAACTCCTATAAAGGAGGACCGCCCTAGCCTTGTAAATTCATCATCGATATTGAATAATAAATATATTGTCATACACATAAATGTGTCTTCATTTGGTAAATTAGAGTGAGCAAGGAATTCTCACTCCAGCCCCCATCTGACTTAGCACTTCATGAGAGATGGCAGTTAATCCAGGGCCCACATGAGGATGGTCTCACCCCTTGAGATATGGGAGAGCTAGCACCACCTGAGAAACCCTCAACGTTGGAGCAGAGATTGACACTATGGTCATTTGGAGACCCATGAGACCACCTTCGTACTCCAAGATGAAACGTGGGGTCCACAGAGGGATATTGACAGAGACCTAAGGGCCAACCCTCAAAGGATGATTTTAGAAGGCTTCTACACCTAGTTTGGCGCTAATAAGCCTCAATGCAAGGCTCATATAGCCCTACGCATGGATGACATCAGCCCTACAGCTCACACATGTGGACAAATATTTGTGTTTTATGTCTTGGCTAATGGGTTGGCTTGTAACCCACTTTATCACTGTAATTTCACCTGAGATTTAAGGGATTTTAGGCTAATTAGATATTGTTCCTCCTCATATAAATAAAGGAGAGGATCATTTTGTTTCTCATCATCACTTGGATTTCGATAAAACAGCCTCTGAGATTTTTGACCTCTTGTTCTAATGGAAAAAATGTGATCTATGGAAAAAAAATCATCTTGAGCATTTGTTCCTATCTTTGGAGAAGTCACTTTGGATCAATAATTGGATTGTTTCATGCATATTGTCTTATAAGTACTTTGTTTATTGCAAATTTCTAATTTCATGTCTAATGTATAGAATGAATTTATGATCTAGTCTAATTTTGTGCCCTAATTTTGTTGCAGATCAACTTATTGGAAACTAGGTCATATTATTGCATGAATTACTCATAGCATGATACGTGAATGGAAATCCCCTTGATGATCTCATGTTAGCTCTCCCAAGTGACCTTTGATCCCTCACAAAGGTGGTAACTAGGGTACGCTAGGGCATTAAAATAGCCTTACTTCTTTGCAAGATAAAATCAATTTTAAGAACCCATAGACTCCATTGACCCCAGGACAAGGCACTAGTATTCCTTGTTGGTGATCATCTCGACTTTTTATCCATAAATTTTCTCTATCTCTCTTGACCTAATTTGGCCCCTTTAAGACCAAGTGGCCAAGCTAGGGCTTGGTGCAAATTGCTAAAGAGGATGAATTTTGGAGCTTGGAGAGTCTAAATACCAAGAGGGGAATGGTTGCCACAAAATCACTTCTTCTTGGTAGGTATTCACTTCAATTTCATCCATAAAGTTCTTTGGCCTAGTTGTTTGCCCTAAGGTAAACCCTAGTTTAGTTCTAGCTTCAACTTGGGGGCTTATTTGAGGGTCTCATGTGCCATATCCTTGTTGAAACACATTGTAGGAAACCCTTTCTCTTCACCTTAACCTTAACCCATTCCAACTCTCAACCTACAAAACAAACCCTGGGTCTTTGTGCATAAAATTGGCCTCTCTAGGAAAAGTAAATCATTCTTACCCTTTGATTGAAGCCTTGTCCTTGAGTTGTGTCTTTCCCTTAGAAGCCTCTTGGTCACCCCTATACCTTCATACCTAAAATATCCATTATATATGACCATATACCGGGACTCCTCCCATTGGTGAAAGTCCATAAAGAGCAAAGGGGTTTTGGTTGTGGTGAGAGTGGGAAACTACCTCATTGTTGTCTCTTGGTCCATTAATAGCTTTGTAGGGTACCCCTCTCCAAGGCTTGCTGGATTTTACGGCAACATGGTGTATGTAGATGCTCCTTTTTGATAATAGGGAACAATGAAGCATATATTGCATCCACAACGAAAAAATTGAAGAAGGATTTTGAGATAAAATATATGGGACATCTTCACTACTACCTAGGTATCAAAGTAACTCAAAATCCCAAATATATATTCATCTCCCAAAAGAAGTACATTGGAAATTTAATGAACAAATTTGGCAAGGTTAATTGTAATCCTTTCTCTATTCCAATGGAACAAAATATGAAGATAACATCAAAAGAAGGGAATGAATTTGAGGATGCAACCATATATAGAAAACTTGTGGAGAGTCTTATTTATCTTACTACTACTAGAACAAATATTACATTTGTAGTTGGGATCCTTTCTACGTTCATGCAAAGACCTTGTGAAGGACATTGGTCTACTACAAAGGAAGGTTAAAGTACTTGAAGGGAAATCAAGACTTTCGACTCAATATTCTAATCTGAAGGACTTTAGACTAGTTGGACATATTGAAACTTTGATGGGGAATTTATCCAAACAGTTTTGTTAGGTCCCTATACTACTAGTGTTCAAGAAGAAAAAGGTTCAAGAAGTGAAATATCACATCGAGAAAGAAGAAATGAATCCGAGCATATCTTGTAATGTATTGGTAGGAATTAACACTCCTCAAACTCTCAAGATAGAAGGACATATCAAGAAGAAAAAGGATAACCTCACTTTTGTGCAGAATCGAATGAAACAATAGGCATAGCAACATTGCAGTGAAAGAAGTTTTGATATAGGCAACTGGATATTTTTACGGATACAACCATACAAACAAATGTCCCTCAAGCAAGCTAAGAAGGATAATAAATTATCATCGAAGTACTATGGTCCTTACCAGGTGTTGCAAAAGATTGGTAGTATGGCATACAAATTGGAGCTTCCTGCATCTTCCCGAGTGCCCCCAGTTTTCCATGTTTCATGCTTAAACAAGGTTATAGGTGACATGCTCCCAGTTCAAAAAATATTGTCGGAACTTGACAAGGAAGGAAAAATCATATTGGAACCTGAAGCAGTCATGGAAACAAGAACCTGACAGCTACGAAATCGATCAATTTCAGAGCATCTCATCAAGTGGAAGAACTTACCCGCTGAAGATTCCACATGGGAGGACGAGAATTTTATACAAAAGCATCCAAAACTACTCAAGCGTTGAGGACAACACTTTTTGAAGGAGAGGGGCATGTTAGGTCCCTATACTACTAGTGTAACCCCTTATTGTTAATAGTGCAACCCCCTTATTATATTGTTGTGCCCATGTAGTCCCCATATTGTTATTGTTGTGCCCCACAAAAGCCCACTATTGTTATTGTTGTCCCCTTACATTATTATTGTTATGTCAACTCTAATTATATTATGACCCCTTAAGACTCCTATATATAGAAAGGAGGTCTTGTCATTTGTATCATCCAAGAATTGTTCATTTGTGTAATGTAAAGGAGGTTGCCCCCTCGAAGAGGTTGATTTTGAAGTCATTAATCTATCTTTTCTATCTTTTTGTGAGCTAGTTACATAACAAGTCTGTTCCAATAGAATCCACTGCAGATGCAGAATATGTGGTTGCTACAAACGAAATAAAGGAGATTGAGTGGCTTAGAAAAATACTAGATGATGTGCAATACAAACAAGTAAATGCTACTCCACTTTTGATTGATGACACTTATGCAATCAAGTTGGCCAAAAATCCTAGATTTTATGATTGAACCAAGCACATCAACACAATGTACCATTGGATTCAAAATCAGAGAGGCCAAGACCATTCAACTAATTCATTGTTCCACAAGTGAGCAAATTGCAGACATCCTCACCAAAGCAATTGGATAAGAAAACTTTGATAAATTCATAAAGATGCTTGAAATTACAAACAACCATTTGGATTAGGGGGGACATTAGATACCTAATCCTTGGGATTATGCTACTATTGATATTTAATCTAGTGGAAAATGAAGTCATAGCTGACTAAAAACAACCATCCAACCTGTGGGAAGATGAAACCAAAGGTCGTCTCTTTGTATATATTTGGCTCACTTTAGTAAAAAAAATTATGCGTGGAGTTATTCAATCCCCATCATATCAAAATGAGAGGGGGTGGATGGAAACCCATTACCCTATCGAATGTCTCTTATAAAATACTTGCCAAAGCACTTTCCATGCAAATTTAGTTGTTGGTGGCCAACATTGTTTGCCAAGATTAGACAAGGTTCCTTATTCTAGATAATCTTATCACCACTTGGGAAGGGCTCAAGTTGGATCGAGTGGATGGGAAAATGGCTCTCCTTTTAAAGTGTTGGAGAATGTAACTAGATTCGGTCTTCATAATGACATTTGTAATCATGACTTTATATAAAGAAAAAGAATTTTTATTTGTTGAAGCATGGGTTCCATGCTCAAGTCTAGGTCAAAGCATGTTCTTCATGCTTCTAGGGCTTGTTGAGTCAAAGAAAAACATTTGTCATGTATTATAGTCCCATTTGGACTCTTTGTAACAAAAGACAATTATTATTTTTGAGTCTAGAAAGTCATTTTGTCCTCCAAGAACAAGTCAGCCCTGCCAAGGGTAAGTTAGCCTAAGAGACGCCTATTCGACCTGTTGAGAAGCATATATATAGGAAGGGGACTTCGACTCACTAAGACACACTCGACAAGCTCAATCTGAAACAAAAAGGAAGCAAGAAGAACGAATGTTAAAGAAGACGAGAAAGTCAAAGGAAAGAAGGAGAAACTGATTTTTATGCTTGGTTTCTCTCATATGTGTGAGATTAGGGTTTTTGCATAACTGCAGGAGGCCGAGAATTGCAAGTTTGAGTTTCAGATCTGAAATAGAGGGCTGAAACTCTAATTTGACCAAAAATTTTGAACTTTGACTTTTTTTGACCTTGTTAACTTGAGCTTGTTTGAGAAAGGAATTGTTGGAGAGCTGACTTGGTGCTTGGAAGGAATCTTGACTTTGGTCTTTGGGTCTTGGAGGTCTCATTTTGATTTGATTCTATAAGAAGAGAAGTATACTTTTTGGGTTTTCCCCTTGGAGGGGTTTCGCCTTGGCTTGGAGCCCATATCTTGTGTTCTCTGTGTTTTTGTGATCTTCATGTCTTAGTAATTACTTGATGAAAAATAAATAAAAGTAATAAAATGCCAACTAATATCACAAGTAATTATCAAGTAAGGAAAGTCAACTCTAATTTACAAATGCACTGATTTTCCAACATAAGGATCAATTTTAATAAAGCTTATGATAGAGTTGAATGGACTTTCATCCTCAACATGGTGGATTCATAGGGATTTGGCTCTGTGTATCATTGACCTATGGCAAAACTCTTCTTCTAAAATTCCACATGTCAATGTGAATAATGTGCTTTCAGTGCATCTAGCAAGGGTTTCCATTGGTGCCATATCTCTATTTTGTTGCAATCAATGCTCTTGGATACTTGTTGGAGGTGGTACAATTGCAAGGGAAAATTATAGGTATCTAGTTTTTCAATGATAATCAGTTTTAATCTCCATTTTGCAAAAGACTTGATCCTAACACTTGAACTAACCCAACATTCTATGGAGGGAAGGATATTATGTTTGAATAATTTTGCAAACATTACTAAGGTAGTCGTTAACGAGGAGAAAATGGAGGTTTCTTTTATTGGGAAGTAAGATCCCTCCCCTACCCCCACCACCCCGCACTAGTTGAATCCATAGTGGAAGTGTAGCAAACCTGGGGTGATCATTTGGTATTTAGGCATCCTCATTGGCATACAAGTTTCTATTATGAATCAATGGACGTGCATTGGCTTGGTCTATTTTTAACTTGCCACTCGCTCGGCACATTAGAGTTGTGGACAAAATTTAAGCAATAGGCCATTTATATTATTCCTAATGTCTCTTTCCTTCCCAATCAACTTATAAAGGTTTGAAACGTGTGCTCTAGATTTTTCTCTAGGGAAAGCAAGGCAAGATAACAAAATTGTCTTTGGTGTCTTAGGACATTTGCACCTTACCCATGCTCAAGGGGGTTTGGGCCTCCCTAATGTTGAATTTCCATGATCTTGGGTCTAGGATAGAACCTTAGAATCTCTAACGCTACCAAACCAAGAATCTCAAAAAAAGCTACTTTGCATAGCGGAAAATATAAAGCAGTAAATCACACATGCACAAGTATAGACAATTTTTTACAAAATATTGTACAAATATGTATAACCCAATCTTCTTTATATTAAACCAATCTGAATAATACAACAGTCTAGGGAATACAAGATACCATGAGAATCTCGTTGCAGCCTCTATGTCGTATCTCGTCATGTCAGTCCTTCGCTTCTGTTCTGCTCTCTAACTGCCCCTTAGTCCATCAAGAGACAACACATAGTCTCCAGGAGGGTTGCCACCTATCACTGCTGCAAGTCACTTCTACTGCAATGAACACGGGCTAGTCCAGTATGATCTTCTAGGCTAGCTAATACCTGAGCTCCAATCTGCCAATCTAGAAATCACTTTCGTCCATCAAAGTGTTGCACATTAAGCTCCAAACTTCACCCAACCTTCAGCTGTCAATGTCTCGTTATGACTGCTTGTCAAGGGCTACTTTGGGTAGCCAAAACACTGCCCTCCAACTGTCCAATGGCACCCAATCCTCCACTGCAAGATCTGCTCCTAGGAGAGGCTTCTAATCACGAAGTTAAGCCCTCCAAATGGCTCCCACAGGCTGCTCCAACTTCTATCCATACTAGGACTGATCCATCTAGCAAACAATCCAATCTTTACCCAACAATGTCATCATGCCTGGCTGTACATGTTGTTGCAACCTGCAGGTACTCTTCTGCTTAGGGCACCCAATCAACTGTTGTTATAACCCACCAAATCACTCCAGCATACCTCCAAAGACTGCAGCTTAACCTTGCCCACAATCCTACTCACTTGTTGTCCCTTTAGGCCAAATGTGATGGTTGTTCAAGGCTTACGGCCCTCACAAAATAGTCCTGCAGGCCCGTGGCCTTATCTACAAGGATGAATAGGGTTGTGGCCCTCCACACAGTGATCAAACTGTCTCTTAAACTCATGCACAACCACCCAAAACAACCCTTAAGGCCTGCGGCCTTCACCTGTTCAATCTCGGCCCCTAAACTAGGAAAGTACAGACCCAAAACACTCTCCTTTCTTCAATCTCGGCCTCTCTTCTTGAGCTCGGTTGTCTTGTGGAGAAGTCTATGTATTGTTGCACATATGGATGCCTAAATGACCTCCATACACCTTGTATTTATACCAAAATAAGGGCTCCACAAATTTGTTGAAGAGACATGTCTTTTGGACCAATTTGACTCAAGCCTACATGACTTGATAGTGCAATAATTAATTGTCAACTACAAAAATTCATAACTCACCAAGGACATCTCGGAATTCGACAATTCTCGAAGCGTTGGATTCTCCTTGCCGTCCTCTATCATCTACATCCATCTCATGTCCAAAATGCTCCATGGTTTTGGCCCAAATTTCGATGGGTGCAAAACCCCAACCTTGGATTCCAAGCCCACAAGTGACTCTTGTGGTGCTCCACCCTCCAAACCCCAAACCCTAGGGCTTGGAGTACCTCCCAAGCTACTCAAAAATCAACACTACCTCATAGCGAGGGAGGTACTTCCAAGACTAGGAAGTAACCCATCATCATCATGACTACTCACGGCACTCACCCAACTCTTGGCGCTCACACTGCAGCAACCCCTGTAGTATGAACTACGCCTCTCTCAGAAGTGTCGTTGTCACTGGATTCTGGAAGCATCCTACTTCTTCTTTCTCATATCTCTTTCTGTTAAAATTGGAAACTAGGGCCAAATTCCACTTTGGACAACTCCTTTGGGGAAGATAATTGTAGCATTAAATTCCTTTTTTTGAGGACCAAAATCGATCTAAAGATCGTCAAATTTGGATAAGTAAAAGTGGGTTTTTGAATTTATTCTCTCACAAAAAAATTATCAAGGTCAACCTTATCTCTATGTTGGCTCAACAAGTCCTATATACACGTCTCTTGACCCTATACTGAATTGTATAAATAGGGGTGCCTCCTCCCTCCTTTAGCACCTCATGCACATATTTTTCTCTCTGAAATGGCCGCAGAAGGAAGGTATCTCCAGCGAAGGATGTAGGGCTTGTTTGGTGTCATGTCAAGGCTGTTTGATGGGCCGAGTCCCTTAGGAAGAAGGCCAAGCTTCTTAGGGTCAAGTCTGGGCACATTTATGGACTGTTCTGGGCTTCTATATCTTTTATTGCAGGTCCGAGTTGTATCTAAGGTCGACTGCAAGCATAAGGAACAGCTGAAGTGTGTGGGTGCCATTTTATAATGAGTCATACCTCTTCTAAGTGGGCTGCACTTACTGGAGCTCTTCTCAAGCTGGCTGCAGGCCTTACCATACTGATCAATAGGCCATGAGGGTATGCATCTACCCAGGTGTGCCACAGCCCTTATTCTGTGAAGACTAGCAGACATGGAGGCCTATTTAAGGGCTGAATTAAGACCAGTATTGTTCCAGAGGGAGGTCAAATTATCATGAAGAGTGGCTGCAGCAGTATAAGGGTGCTTTGATATGTTTATAAGAGATATTGCAGTATGTTACATACCCTAACCAGGAGCTGCCATCATCAACAGTAATCGCTAGCATTTGTTTGTGCAGAAAGGATGTGATTAGATAATTCTGGATGCTTGTTGGATAGATTGAACAGTAGCCTAACCAGACAGAGTCTCCTCAGCTGTACGACATCAGGAACATCTTGTCTGTTTCATAATTACACTGGTGATTGGAACATATACTTATCTAAGGGTCGTGATTCTGCATCTTGAAGCGAACAAAGTTCCTTCTATAAATTAATTACTCCAAAAGACTTGGAATATCAAGATATCCATTAAGGATATAAATATTATATTAAATATGTG
>APFE031243362.1:243869-258256 GCA_000404065.3 Pinus taeda
ATGTCTAATTCATCATTCTACATGTTTTTGTTGACATATATGTATCAAAAATTTAAAAATATAAAAAATATATATATTATTAAAAAATCGCTCCCGGATTCGCTCCCAAACCGGGAGCTTCTAAAAATGGTCGCTCCCGCTCCCACTCCCAAGTAACATAGGGTACGACTTCCCCAACAAGATTTAGAAGTTAGATGTCCAAGGGATTGTTACCACAAAATCTAGCAGGCCCAATGCAAATCCTCACTAGGTAGATCCAGACCTTGTGGCAAAAAGAGATCAGCCACCACTATCACCTCAACAACCTTTCTCTAGCTATTTAGTGGTAAAAACACAAGGGCGGCTTCCTTATATATGAATCACATAAATGATATTCAATAAGAAGGGTTCAAGGTGATGGATGAGATCTAATGGTTAGGATAGGGCACTGGTAGAGCCTGGAGGACTAAGATAATCTTTACCAAAGTACACGCACTCCGTCCATAGACCACTTAAGCAAACCAAGAGGGTTGTTATAAGTTAGGGTTTGATAGGTTTTTAGTGATAAGGCATACAATGTCATATAATAGCTAGAAGAAATAGCTTGATAAATCAATAAAGGATCAAGACTGTCAATTGGATGTGCAAGGCTTAGGGTTTACAATTGAGTTTTTATGGCTGAAACATGCATAAAATAGCAATATAATGATGACATCAGCCCTAAAAATAGGGTTTTTAAATGCAATAAATGCTAGATTTTTCTTTTTAACAATTATTTAATGCAATTCCTACTTAGAGAACAATAACACATCGGATAAAATTACTTCTTAGCAATATTTCAAAAATACCATATAACCATAGATATCTAGAATTTTAGAAAAAAGAGAGAAAAAGTTAAAGTAGAGAGACTGATCACCACCACCTAGACTAGTGCCTTGATCTAAATGGGCAAAGGAGTTACCTAAGACAAATTCAATGGAAACGGTCTTGATGAAGAGGGTGAGAAGGGTAAAGCCTCTTCTTACAAACCCTAGTAGCTTCTTTAATAAGGATTTTAAAATCAAGAGAAGCACAACTTGGAATTCTCTTGATGGATTCAAGCAAAACAATTTCACATAGCATATAGAATTAAGATTTCTAGATCAATACAATAGTTTTAATCATGGCACATGTAGAAACCCTAATTTACACAATATAACATGCAAAATCTATAAGATAAGAAATAAACTTACAGAATCTCCACAACAATATATTCAATCAATCCCAAGAAACCAACTTCAAGCAAAAATCCTCCAAGAGCAATTTGCACCATAGAATCACACTATGGCAAAGTAGGAAAGAGACAAAAATCTAGTGCGCACTTCAAAAGAGAGAAGCATGATGACAAATGATGATGAATAAGTGAATAAGCTCCCCTCTATTTATATGAGGGTAGCCAAGCCTTATTTCACTCATGTGACAAGAAAAAACCCTAAAAATATACTTGAGTGTTCAACTAGTTCAAAGGTCACAAGCCAACTTTGAAATAGCTTTAAAACATAACAAAATGCCAAAAATAACCCACACGTGTGGGAGAAAATTGATCTCCAACATGATGACACACTCCAAATAGGCAATAAGGCATTAAGGAACCAGGACAAGGGTCCAAGAGTGCTCCTCACTCAAAGAAAGCCCCAAAAGTGCATGTGTATATCTCTGAAAGGTGCCTCCTCCACCATGATGTCATCCAAGAGGCTCAATGTCACCCTTTTCAAGCATGTGGGAGTGACGTGGCATATGTAAGGGCAAGTGTTGGCATCAAAGGGGAATGTGCTAGCCCTCCCAAGTCATCTTAATGATAATCATCCCCATCTAGGCGCTAGAACAAGGTATCATCCATCAAACAGGGTCAAGGCTAGCTTGGGCGGGCATCTTAGGTCCATCTGGGCACATCATCAAATAGTCCAACACCCAAGCTTTCAAGCTCAATGTTTTAGCATCAGAAGGCTCATCAAGAAGTGTAGCATCATCTAGAAGCTACTCAAGGTCCAATGCTCATCCCTGGAGGGGCAACATTGGGGCCAAAAGGCCAATAATGTTCTCATAATGGAGCAAAGTACCCCCTTGAAGGTGTTGAAAAAGAGTGAAGTTGTCCCTTAGGGAACTATTACCCATCACCTGTGGGTGATATCCATAGGGAAAAAAAATTATCCTAAATGGTCCTCAGTCTATGGCCAGCAGCGCCTTGAAGCCACCAGATAGCTCAATGTGCCACTATCTCTACCACCTGAACCAGCCATATGAACCCTCGCCCATCTATTATGATCATATGTTTGAAGGTGGGCCTTCCAACCCCGAAGGTATGCCTTTTCATTGTTAAATTGGGCATTTTTGTTTACTTATCATGGATACTTTTGGGCATGGATTAGTGGGGGGATTCGGCGCAAAAGAGTGGGTTTGGTTTGTACTCTTGTCTCTATCGAATTTGATGTTTAACCTTGTATCCTAGTCCCCTGGAATCTCCTTTATTGGCTACAAGCTTTAGGGGTGGCACTACATGGAAAATCTCGATTTTGTTTGTGCGGTCCCGCTTCCCAACACCACATACACCATTACCTTCCGCTCATTATACCCCCTTTCACCACATTTCCCATCTAGGTCTACATTTGTCCATTGGGTCCACAAGGAGTTAGCTTCCCCCTCCCCTTTTCTACACTTTGGGTCGGGATTGGAAC
The DNA here is from genome assembly GCA_000404065.3 of Pinus taeda. NCBI lineage: Eukaryota > Viridiplantae > Streptophyta > Pinopsida > Pinales > Pinaceae > Pinus > Pinus taeda. The sequence continues at coordinate 246,563 of APFE031243362.1, forward strand.
AATGCCCTAGAGGTTGATGCAACTAAAAAGAAAGGAAAAGGCATAATTTGGCCACTCTCAATAGGAAATGTACCAAAAAATGCAAAAGATGGTCGGGACATACAAACTTAGCACGTGGGCAAAAGCTAGCATGAGCTCTACCCCCTATCATTATGGCCATCACCCTAGTTCCTAGGGCCCCTAGATTGGCCCCTTGCATCATTAAGGAACCCATGATTGTCCCAACCCCTAGGAGGCAATGAACTGCCCTACCTAAAGGGGGTATTCACTACTATATCTTACACTTCATGCTCTCATCCCCTGGAGCCTCGAGCAGTTATAAAAAGAAAAATCAATAAAAGGCAAAAGGCATATAAAGAAGGGTGGAAAAACAAAGGTCGAGGTAACTCATGTACCACTATTGCTCCCTCCTACATTCATACACCCAAGTGTGGACTTCTTTCAATATAGTTACCCTTGTACTATGGCATGTGGCTTGGAGCCTTCCTGTAATGCCCCACTCTGTTCCATCATTATATCACATGCCACCTACCATTTGATGGATGTACCATGGACATGTCACTCTCCTTGAGGTTAAAAACACCTAATAGTGTCCTTGGTTAACCTTCTTGAACTTGGAGACACTTGTATGTTCTAAAGCCCATTATGGAAGGGCATGCCACTATGAAGTGTCCACTTGGTTCCATGATTTGTAAGCTTATTTACTCAATTGCACTAATGATTTGTTGTACGGGAAGGTGAGGGGACGCGTTGGACCTTATACAGGATTGCAAGTGGGTCTTCATCGTGGGTTTGGTCTCCTTATACGAGGTCCAAGTCCTCCAGAGAGTCATATTGGCATTTGTAGGGTGAGCATTGAGAGCCATGGGCCTCCACCATAGTAGAGAGCAGATTGCCACATCATGGGATCTTTCAGTTCCACTCATTTCTTGCTCGTGTTCCATTTATTTGACGATAATAATGCACTTGGACCACCTTGCCCAACTAGCTACACTCTTGCACCACACACTTCACAGTTGATCCAGGGCCCAGATTGATAAATTTGGCAGCTAGGGAGAAATTCCCTAGCACTCCTCTCATTTGGATAAGCAAAAGAATTTGATTTCTCTCCAAGTTAGCTTTTAATGGAGGGGAAAAAATTTAATTTTAAATTGATTATGTCGACTTATCATTTGACTCCCATTCATTGACTAAATAATAGTCCATTGTGCAAAGAACCAACCATGAGAATCATCTCTCCTTCTTTGCAATTTAGTTCGATGGCTCTGAGACTTTGATGGATCTGAGGTTCGATGGTCTGCTCTCCCACAGGGCTACTCTCTCTCATGATGATCTCTCTCACAAGATACAAGTATTCCGCTCTCTGTCATATGTTCATGCTCTCTAGCCCATGCCCTCTGCTCTTTGTATGACTATGCTTTAATAAACTTCCGCTCGATTGACATTGCAAGTATGCATGGTATGGTCTCTTGAATCGAGAGCATAACCCATATGGCACCATCACGATATACTCTTATACTGTGATCCTTTATATTATATTGCTCGCATCACATAGAAAAGTCAACAAATCTATACGCTATGTATGCTACATTAAAATATGCTCTCTACGGTCTTATTGGTAAAACGGCATAGAAGTCTCGACATATCACTGTAGTTTCCGCACTATCATTAGCATTGTTATGACTGAGTCTTGGCACAGTTGTATAGGCTAATTTTAGCTTAGATATGATATCTGTCATATGGGTATATGTCTTCACTATGGCTATCATACATATTTTGGGCATGTGTTGCGTCTTATATATGTTATGAGCATCACATATATATTTCTGGGCATCATTTATATATTATGGGCATATGTTGCGTCTTATATATATTTTGAGCATCGCGTATATTTTGGACATGTGCTGCATCGTATAAATCCTCTATCATTGCTTCATTGTTGCATGGGGATCGATATGTTGACATCACATTCTCTGTTGATCCATCTCACAAGCTACACTCTCGGCATAGAGGCATACAACACGGTATGTTAAGCTTCAACAGTTTTGTATATGTATGATTAGTATGGCAAGCATTCTCTGCGTCTGAGTCTGGGACTTCTACGTTATAAGTATGGCATCCATACTCTCTTGTTCCCATGACATTGTTCTGTTGTTTCCCCAAATCATTCCTCTGATCAAATTCAATGATATTGGCAACATATATGTAGTATTAGCTACAATGATTTCATAGTGTAGTATTGGCAGCATATATGTAGTATTAGCTACAATGATTTGACAGCATACACAGTGTAGTATTGGCAACATTGCATTACAATAATAGTATCATATATGTATTGATATGGCTACATGGGAACGATAATGGTCTGGCATAGGTTTCCATGTATTGATATGGCATGGCAGCATCATAAGAGAAACGTTGAATCTAAGCAGTGTTCTCGTATTTTGCATTGTTCACAAACATAGTTGTGAACCCCTCTGGATTGGCCCTAGATGGCCTGATACGATTTACAATGATAATGATGTACTTTGTATCTCAGCTGAACAATTGATGAAATCTAATAATGTTCTAGGAGGATCCTCGAAATGCTCAAAATTTTACAGTCTCAAATGCTCATGAAACCAACACCAAGCCGAAGAGCTCGTCCCGTTGATTCCAGTGGTATATTCGGTTTGCAAAATGGCCTCCGTATGAGGGAGAAAACGAGTTCTGAAGCTCTTCCCAAATAGGCAAAAAAAATGGACTAGAGCAGACCAAGTGGCAGTCTCAGAATAGGACACGTGGCAGTCAAGTCAAACCAGGCGGAGGAGGAGGTTGTTAATCAAGGTTGTCATTGATGTCAATATGGCATTGACTAAGATATCAATATTCTTGAGATGCTTGGTCCCAGGTGATGATGTCAAGACTCTTGTTTGACAAGGATACCATCAATGAAGAAGTCAAGCCATGAAGATGTCAAACCATTAATGAAGAAGTCCTAAGGAGCCCTTGAACTAACTATAATGTTGCATGTGCCTTGATGATTTAGACCTTAACCCTTGATGACATATGGAGTCATACACTTGATGATGTCATACTCTTTAAAGAATGACCACACTTTGACATAATTGGAAGACTACTTTAGTGTCTTTGACAAATTAATGAACGCTGCACTATGATGTATTACTGCACTATCATTGAATACATGATGCTATACCTTCATCATGATGTTGGATACTATCACGATGATATTATTGGTGCAAAACAATGGAGAAGCCACACTGTCCCAAAACTGTTCCAAATATTCTATGCACAGAAATTTAAGGACAGTGACAAAGAAAATTAATTTTCACTATCTTAGAGGCAGCCTCTCAATGTGATTCCTAGACCATCTTTTAGAGCATAATTTTTCCTTTCCAATGAGCTATTACACAGCCCGAAACTCCAAGCGGTTTGAAAGTTATGAATTTTTGAAGTTAATTTATTAGATCTGGACATGGAGCCGACCTGAGCAGCCGACGCAAGTCGGCCTCCAAACAGGGACGTGTCTTTTCGTTTTGTTGTGCGAAAAACACTATATATAAGGATTTCATACCTCATTTTAACGATCAATTTTTCAGTCAAGAAAACAAAGAATTCGGTGGAGAACTCAAAGGCAAAAAAGAGGCCAAGGAGGCATTGAAGTTTATTGTTTTGCGCAATTTTTAAGGAAAACGTGGAGGAATACATTACAGCAATCCACATTACCGCAGACTACATTACAGCAGACCAGTGACTGTGTTTGTGAGGCTTGGTTTTTGTGACAAGTGTGTTGGTAACTCTGCCTGTGGATGACAGTCTTGTGTGGAGAGCTCAAAACAATTGCAGAAGGTGTTATCACCCAAAAATTTTCAAAAAACATTATTTTGTCAACTCTACTTTTGTTCATGATTTCAAGGAGGTCTAAAGGTCATTTTAGTCTTGATAATGGGTAGGTGATTGGTTAAGAGTCATTTTCATATCCAAATAAAGTTAAATCAGCCTTGTTCCATGTCCTAGAAGTCTCACATGCTGTTTAGAACCCATATCTTTAACCATTTTGAAATCTGTGTTGAAAAAAGAGCATACACAGGAATCCGCAATTTCGTAGCGCAGCTAGTTCAAAAAACGTGATTTGCACTACGAAAACAAGCAGTTTCATAGTGCACTATGAAGCAAAAACCCTATTTTTCTGTTTTTAGTAGTTAACTTCCAAGGGGGTTCCTAAGCAATTGCAAACTCGTTTTTGAAAACTGAAAGAGGTTTTTCTTATAAACATTCTTATCTACAAAAACCTCCTCCATTTTTGTAACAGCTATCAAGGATCAAGAGATAGGAGCTCAGGAGTGCAGCCTTCTTTTTCAGGAAAAACAGAGTTATTTTTATTGGTTGATGAAGTGGCTGTTGCTTTCCACTCCCTCATTTTGTCACCTTTATCTCCACATTTGAATATCATTCCTTAAACAAGTTACCCAAGCTCCTCTTTGTCATTTACTTTTCAACTTTTGCATGTATCAGTCAGCTGTCACCTTTGAAAAGTTAACTTTTTGACAAACAGCTTGCTGTCCAAAAAGTTCTTTACAGCAGTCATATTTTTAAGAGGGCAGTTTGGGTTATAAAGGGAAATTGCCATGAAGATGAAAGGATAAAAAGAAGGCTATCATGGACGACCTCAGCTTCACACAAGCTTTCATCTAGACAGGTTACATGTATTTCACCAAGCGCTGCAAGGGGATTTGTGTGTTCCTTGGACTGTTTTGAGCTGTTGGTTTCAAAAGGCATTTTCAGGCAAATGAAGATGAGTTTCAAAAATCTGAAGGAGGTTTTTTCTAAGAACATAACAAGGAACAAAAACCTCTTTCAAATTTCTGCCGGGTGCTACCAATTGGGAGATTCGAAGTTTCTTTTAAGACCTATTTGCAGAATTTTGAATTTTCCAGTTTTATACATGATTTTATAATGCAGATTCCGGACAACTGAAGCTGGTTTTCAAAAAACTGAGAGAGATTTTTCTTACAAACATTCTTATCTACAAAAACCTCCTCCATTTTTGTAACAGCCATCAAGGATCAAAAGAAATAAGCTCTGTCTCAACACCTATTTTTCAGATAAAAACAGTGCAGAAAATGATAAATTTATAGGTCAATCTTTCATTAAGGTGAAGAGCAAATTTTGAAGAAGAACATCTTATAAGGGTAAGTTGTTTTGATTTTTGGTGATCATATCAGTCTTTATGAAATATTGAAAAATTCCCAAACAGCAGATTTTGAAGGTCGTGTTGAAAAAGAGCATACACAGCAGTTTCGTAGCGCGCTACGAAACAGCTGAAAGTGACTTTTTAGCACTTTATAGATACATTTCGAAGGTAAGGTCTAATCAAGTCCAAGTTTTGATGATTGCTCGTAGAAATATGAGGATTATTGATAAAGTTTCAGATGGCAGTCATGCAGAATGGTTCAAAGAAGTATTCCATAAATGATATTAAAGCTGTGCTACGAAAACAAACTATTTTAGCAGCATAGTCATGTTTCATTCTCTTTTTCATCTATTCGAGAGTTCTTTTCTTGCACAGGTGGACAAATGAAGTTTTTATGGATTATTAATGCATGCCACATGTACACCAGCAAAACTGCTTGAAGATAAGCATAAAGGACTAAGGGCCTTAAAAGGAGGAACTCTCTCCTAGTTTTTAGGACAGTTAGGTCATGACTCAGCAGATTTTGCAACAGCACCGTGGACATCATCAAGCTCGAAGACATGGGTTGACAGCTGATTAAAGAATGTATTGAAGTCGTAGATAAGGTTGTTGAAAGCATGTTTTAGGAGTTTCACTCCTATTTGTATTAGGACTCTTAAAGACAACTAGCTGTCAAACTGTAATTAAGTAGTTTGTTTTTGGAATAGACAGGTGTCAAAGTTAGGAATTTGAATTCCCCTAAAGATGGATCATAGTATCCAAGGTTGTAAAACTCTATATAAAGCTTGAGAATCGAATTCCTCGGGGTTGGAAAATGTGATAGAAAAGGACTACAGTCTACTTTTGTAAATGCTGTGAAGGGACTGATATATACAGATGCAGTTTAACTTTTCTGAATCTGAGATTCTTAGGGTACTTCAGTGAGCTCTATATTTTATCTTTGAAATGTTTTACTTCCATAGTCTTAATGCTTATTACTCAGAATTCATGAAGGAACATGCTCTGACTTCCTTTAAGTGTTAAACTATGGTGAATTGAGTTCTTGAGTCCTACCTTTGGATGTTTTTCTTCAACATTTTAATACTTATTACTCAGAATTTGTGGTTATTCATGCTCTGACTTCCTTTAAGTGTTAGACTTTGATGAATCACTTTTAATACTTTCCTTTTGAATTACTTGATGTATCATTACTCATAATTCATGCCCACATGCTCTGACTTCTATGAACTTCACGTTATTGAGACTTTTCTGAATGTGTTACTCTTTCATTGAAGTATATTCAAGCCTCAGTTCATAAGAAAAGCTACTTGTTATCTTTTCTCTGTCACTGACATCATAGCCAATGGTAGCGAGTCTCCATCTTTCAACCTATAAACATATAAAATCGCAAACCATAGAGTTAGCCATCTATCTATATTTTAATCAATATCATTAACCCTTGAGAGAGCCCTTTCAGGCTGAGGAGGCTAAGCCTCAGCCAAAAGATTGGTTTGAAATAGTTACTCAGAGTCTACTTAATTAGCAGCCTATCAGGGTCAGATTTTGTGATAACATTTTGGTGCGTCTGCCAGGGGCCTGAAGATTACTCACTCCCGAAATCAAGCAGCTGAAATTTTGAAGGTAGCAGGAGCTCAGGAAGTTGTTTGAGGCTGCATCTACCTTGGCGACTCCACACATCAAATAACAAATTGGAAGGTGACTGCACTACTAGAAGATCAGTAGCTTGATGAGGTTTCAAGATGAGTGCCATTGCAAGAATGAATGCCAAGTATGCCTCTATGAATCGGTCTCATATCCCTGGTTTTCCAAATCCTATGTCAAAGGTCGAATGGTTAGATGATCTTCCAATATTCAAAGATGAAAAGAAAGACAATGTTGCTCTTCATTTGGTTTAGGTTCCATATGCATGTACACAGTCTTAAGGTTCAGTTCCCTGAAGATTGTCTCATGAAGATGTTTATGACTACTTTAGAAGGAAAAGCATGGTCTTGGTATAAAGGTTTGGAAAATGGTTCAACATATTCGCTTGCTAATTTCCATGATGTATTCTATGAGATGTATAAAGAGTGTCATCCCTCCTTATTGCTGGTCAAAGATTGTTGTAAACATTTTGTGAGTTTTATTCAATATTTGAAGGATTGTTATGATGATGATGAGTTCATGGATGAAGAAATTTTAGAGGCTCTTCATAACAATACATTTCAACACCAAGAAGAAAAGATAACATCCCATGAAATGCAACATGAAAATCAACAGGGGTTAAGTTGTAAAAACCATGTTACATCCTCTGAGATTAATGTAAAGATGCAGCAAACTTGCGAGTCTTTTGATCATAAAGAGTATGAAAATCATTGCAAACACCAAGAAGAAATACTAGAATATAGCTTTTATAACCCTCAGGCAGAAGAAAAGGTTGATTTTTTATGTCATACTTTGCAGCATCTTACATCAATGAATGATCATAATAATGAGGAAAATTACATTGTTTGTGGGAATCATTCAGAAAAGCAGTTGGATAGCATATCAAAGAATCTTGTGTGGCTGAGAATCAGTTGTCTGAAGATATAGAATGTTATGATGATCATCAAACTAATCATGTCTTTTTTGACCCTATAGTTGATTACATGGAAAATATTTACTGTTCAGATTTCCAGTTATATTTTCATCTTGAAGATCATTTACATCCCATGCTGCCTCGGTTAATTCAGTATCATGTTTATTTTTGCTTCAAGCACAGTCAAAAGATTCAAGTGTCAGATCAGATCAATGACTCGCTTCATTGGAAGTTTCATGTTCCTTGAGCTACAAATGGAGGTTGCAGCAGATAGGGTAGGTAGGAATGTGCAAATAAGCCCAAGGTAGGTTGACTGAGCATTTTTTAGGTGCAATTTGAGTTCCTCTTGCAGAAATCATTAAAGCTTGAGGAGCAGATTGGGCAGAATTTCAGAGTTTTATTCTAAAGGATGGATAGCAGAACTGGAGCTACCAGTTCTTAGTGTACCACTGGGGCACACTATCCCTAGTGGAGCCATTGTTATCACCCAAAATTTTTCAAAAAACATCATTATGTCAACTCTGCTTTTGGTCATGATTTCAAGGAGATCTAAAGGTCATTTTAGTCTTGATAATGGGTCGGTGATAGGTTAAGAGTCTCATTTTCATATCCAAATAAAGTTAAATCAGCCTTGTTCCATGTCCTAGAAGTCTCACATGTTGTTTAGAACCCATATATTTAACCATTTTGAAAACTGTGTTGAAAAAAGAGCATACACAGGAATCCGCAATTCCGTAGCGCAGCTAGTTCAAAAAAGGTTATTTGCGCTACGAAAACAAGCAATTTCATAGCGCACTATGAGGCAAAAACCCTGTTTTTCTGTTTTTAGTAGTTAACTTCCAAGGGGGTTGTTGAGCAATTGCAAACTCGTTTTTGAAAACTGAAAGAAGTTTTTCTTATAAACATTCTTATCTACAAAAACCTCCTACATTTTTGTAACAGCTATCAAGGATCAAGAGATAGGAGCTCAGAAGTGCGGCCTTTTTTCAGGAAAAACAGAGTTATTTTTATTGGTTGATGAAGTGGCTGTTGCTTTCCACTCCCTCATTTTGTCACCTTTCTCTCCACATTCAAATATCATTCCTTAAACAAGTTACCCAAGCTCCTCTCTGTCATTTACTTTTCAACCTTTGCATGTATCAGTCAGTTGTCACGTTTGAAAAGTTAACTTTTTGACAAACAACTTGCTGTCCAAAAAGTTCTTTACAACTGTCATATTTTTAAGAGGGCAGTTTGGGTAATAAAGGGAAATTGCCATGAAGATGAAAGGATAAAAAGAAGGCTATCATGGGCCTCAGCTTCACACAAGCTTTCATCCAGACAGGTTACATGTATTTCTACCAGGAGCTGCAAGGGGATTTGTGTGTTCCTTGGATTGTTTTGAGCTGTTGGTTTCAAAAGGAATTTTCATGCAAATGAAGATGAGTTTCAAAAATCTGAAGGAGGTTTTTTCTAAGAACATAACAAGAAACAAAAACCTCTTTCAAATTTCTGTCAAGTGCTACCAATTTGAAGATTCAAAGTTTCCTTTGAGACCTATTTGCAGAATTCTGAATTTTCCTATTTTATACATGATTTTATAATGCAGATTCCAGACAACTGAAGTTGGTTTTCAAAAAACTGAGAGAGGTTTTTCTTACAAACATTCTTATCTACAAAAAAGTCCCCCATTTTTGTAACAGCCATCAGGGATCAAAAGATATAAGCTTTGTCTCAACACCTATTTTTCAAATAAAAACAGTGCAGAAAATGATAAATTTATAGGTCAGTCTTTCATTAAGGTGAAAACCAAATTTTGAAGAAGAACATCTTATAAGGGTAAGTTGTTTTGATTTTTGGTGATCATATCAGTCTTTATGAAATATTGAAAAATTCCCAAACTGCAAATTTTGAAGGTCGTGTTGAAAAAAGAGCATACACAGCAGTGTCGTAGCGTGCTACGAAACTACTGAAGGTGACTTTTTAGCACTTTATAGATGCATTTCGAAGGTAAGGTCTGATCAAGTCCAAGTTTTGATGATTGCTAGTAGACATATGAGGATCATTGATAAAGTTTCAGATGGCAGTCATGCAGAATGGTTCAAAGAAGTATTCCATAAATGATATTAAAGTTGTGCTACGAAAATAAACTATTTTAGCAGCATAGTCATGTTTCATTCTCTTTTTCATCTATTCGAGAGTTCTTTTCTTGCATAGGTGGACAAATGAAGTTTTTATGGATTATTAATGCATGCCACATATACACCAGCAAAACTACTTGAAGATAAGCATAAAGGACTAAGGGCCTTAAAAGGAGGAACTTTCTCTCCTAGTTTTCAGGACAGTTAGGTCATGACTCAGCAGGTTTTGCAACAGCACCGTGGACATCATCAAATTCGAAGACATGGGTTGACAGCTGATTAAAGAATGTATTGAAGTCATAGATAAGGTTGTTGAAAGCATGTTTTAGGAGTTTCACTCCTATTGTATTAGGACTCTTAAAGACAACTAGCTGTCAAATTGTAATTAAGTAGTTTGTTTTTGGAATAGATAGGTGTCACAATTAGGAATCTGAATTCCCCTAAAGATGGATCGTAGTATCCAAGGTTCTAAAACTCTATATAAAGCTTGAGAATCGAATTCCTCAAGGTTGGAAAATGTGATAGAAAAGGACTACTTTTGTAAATGACGTGAACGGGCTAATATACACAGAAGCAGTTTAACTTTTCTGAATCTGAGATTCTTAGGGTACTTCAGTGAGCTCTATATTTTATCTTTGATATGTTTTACTTCCATAGTCTAAACGCTTATTACTCAGAATTCATGGAGGAACATGCTTTGACTTCCTTTAAGTGTTAAACTATGGTGAATTGAGTTCTTGGGTCCTACCTTTGGATGTTTTTCTTCAATGTTTTAATACTTATTACTCAAAATTCATGGTTATTCATGCTGTGACTTCCTTTAAGTGTTAGACTTTGATGAATCACTTTTAATAATTTCCTTTTGAATACCTTGATGTATCATTACTCAGAATTCATGCCCACATGCTCTGACTTCTATGAACTTCAAGTTATTGAGGCTTTCCTAAATGTGTTACTCTTTCATTGAAGTATATTCAAGCCTCAGTTCATAAGAAAAGCTATTTGTTATCTTTTTCTCTGTCACTGACTCCATAGCTCAATGGGAGCAAGTCTCCATCTTTCAACCTATAAACATATAAAATCACAAACCATAGAGTTAGCCATCTATCTATATCTTTAATCAATATCATTAACCCTTGAGAGAGCCCTCTCAAGCTAAGGAGGCTAAGCCTCAGCCAAAAGATTGGTTTGAAATAGTTACTCAGAGTCTACTTGATTAGCAGCCTATCAGGGTCAGATTTTGTGATAACAGAAGGCTCAGACAAGTGTTTTGTGTTGTGATTTTTGAGACCTATACTTATGCTGTCACAAAACTCACACCCAGACAGATTGTTGACCTGAGGCCAGAACTGTGGAGGCCAGTCATCTATTGAAGCCTGAAAAAAGAGAACAGTGGAAAGCTACCAGTGGAGGAAAGCTTGTTAAGAACTTATCGAAGCTAGATTGAAGACAATCCTGGAAAAGATTGAAGGTATTTTTGGGCTCATTTGGAAGACACCTTGAAGATATCCTTGGAGCTGAAGTGTGGAGAAGACTTGGAAACACTTGGCTGCAAAATTTGAAGAGGCTATTAAGGAAGGGCATTGAGTAGCCTTAGAAGAGAATTTAAGGAACATCTTAAAAACTATTCAAAGAGATATTGTACCAGATCTTGAAGTATTTTGAGGAACCGTTGTGAAGACACTGTTAGAGTCGGTCTTGTCAGTCCTCTGTCAGAGATCAAAACTCTTTCTGCATCTCATTTTTAGGTGTCTCACTCCATTCACTCAGCTGCATTCCGCTAGAGGCATGCCATAATCTGACGGAAGGGTCTTGTCAGTTCATTC
>APFE031243362.1:258365-311658 GCA_000404065.3 Pinus taeda
ACCAGTCTTGGGAGATTTGATTTTTGACAAGGCAAATGAACTCCAAATTGAAAAATTCCAATTGGGTTGGAAAGTAGACTCAAAGACCTTTCCAACGAGCTATCCTGCACCCAATTTGGACACAGGGAAGGCCTCCAAAAGGCTCCTGCAAAAAGGTGCGGCGCACAGAACTGGGAGAAATTCCAGTGTAAATTTACACTGGCGTGGCGCACTGGGCTAAAAGGCCTGAATTTCATTGAAATCTTCCTCCAAATTGCAAATTCTTCATTCCACAAGTAGGTAAAGCCTCCATTTTGGTGTTTCATCCAAGTTTGTGCTAGGGCATGGTGGTTTATGGATGCTAATGATTGAAACAAAAATTCAACCCTTTCATTTTGAATTTCTCACATGTAAATTGCTGCCTAGGGTTTCAAAACTTGTTCGCCACCAAGGTTACTCTTTTCCATTATTTCTCTTGTCCTTAATTCCCTTTGTTCCTTGACTCCATTGTTCCCCATCCCCTAAAGTTACTAAACCCCTATCCTAAATTCCTTTTCCCAAAACTTTCAAAGGTGAAACCCTAAATCCTATCCCACACATAAAACCCCTCACAACCCTCCTATATTTCCCAAACAAATCTCTCCCAATAGTCCCTAATCCCTCACTATTTTTCCCTCCCCTTACTATCCCTCCTGTCATTAGTTTCTCTTGGTGACAAAGGTCAAGCACATTATCAAACGCATTACAAGACAATGTGACATATCAACACCTATTTGTCCAAAACAATTTGTCCACCAGCAGACATGACATCTGATCCGTCATATGATCATGAAGAAGAGACACAGAGTGATTCGCCAACAGAGGTACATGCACCCAAGAGGCCTCATAGAGGTGGCAAAACATCTGTGAAGACCAGCAGGCTGCCCAACGAAGCCTAAATGAGAGGACACCCATTCAGCAGGAGATAGAGGCTGATCGAGAGAATTGGCTCGAAAGGATCAACATCCACTTAGAGGAGTTGTTGGCAAAAGCAAACAAAAACAAGTACATGCTCAGGCACATGAAAAACCATTATTGGGCACGCAATCATGTTTGCCAGACACGAATAAGGAATTTAAAGACAAAACTAAAGAAGGCAATAAGGAAGCAAAAGAGGCAAAGGGAGCATGATCGTCTTCAGATATTGGCCAAAGCCTCTTTAGCTCAGCATGACACTTGATGGAGAAGCTCCAGCCCAAATTTCAAGAAATTTGGGGCATTTTGGCATTTTGACAAATTTTGGTACAAAAAACAGGGTTTTTCTCCCTGTGCGCCACACCACGTGGCGCGCGCTTTTGCTAGGGAGCTCTAAATTGCAAAAAATTTATATTTTTGGATTTGCCATGAAAAATCATGACTACTGGTGCATGGCCAAGAAGTTTGGGCAAGTTTTGAGTCCTCCGGAGGTCAAAAACACTCAAAAAATGACCTCACTGCCCCTATTTTGACACACAGGAAGCAATCCTGGGAGATTGAGGTTTTGGAGGGGCAAATGGGCACCAAATTCAGAAATTTCACTTGGGTTGAAAAGTAGACAAACAAGGCTTTCTAACAAGCACACTTGGGCTCAATTTGGACTTCAGGAAGTGCCTCAAAACCAGCTCCAAAGTGGCGCGACGCATACAGTTTTGGGTGCGGCGCACAGAGACCCAAAGGCCAAAATCACTTCCGCTCCGCGAAATTTCGATTTGCAATTTTTTCCAAGTGGGCCCGTTCATTTAAAATACATTTTTCTCGGCATCAAAGGCAAAGTTTAAAAAAACATTTTCATGAAAGGTGGGCTTCTATCCAAGTGGCAAAAGGAAGGCGAGCAGTCATCCAGAAGATCTGCGCTCAGGTTTACTTTGTTTTAATTGGTCATCATAGTAACTGAATGTAACCGCTGATGGTTGGCTTTTCATTTCCTGGGTTGATCGACTTTCTCATAGCAAAACTTATTTATTGTATTGAGGGTCATTTGGTAAGGTGTTGGTTGGAATTTCTGGGAGCAGTGTGGAGGAAAAACCCAGCGCTTGCATTGTACAGTTTTGGCAAAGATTTTAATGAAATGATATAGCTCTGATTCAGGAGACTCATGTGGTGTGAGTTTAGAAATTTGTTTCTTCTTTCTGTTTCATATGTAACTTGTAATGTTTTGCAGTTCATTCATATTTCATTTCCAGTTGAATGCTTTTTAAGTATGAAAGGTAGAATCCAGTTAGTTGCTCTGCCTTGGGAAAGCATTCATGTTCTGTGTTCCTCTTCTGTCTGAAAAGGATTCATCACCTATGCCCTTTTCAGCTTCTCATATAGTCTTTCCACTCCATATTATTCAAATTTGATTGCTAAACTTACTGCCTATCATGCCTCAAGAAACAATCTGTGTCTTTGATTTAATTTCTCAGCTCATGCTGTCCTTTGTCCCCATACAACCCAGAAAACTCAGTCATTCATCAAAATACCTCTTTCATATTTGTTTACTAGCCTAAAATCAGTTTCCTATTTCGGTCATCTCCAGCCCCAATGATTTTCTCTCACTGAGCGTGACCAGGAGAGAGCCCTCTCCTGTTCTGGTAGGGCTAGCTACCAGACTGAGCGTGGTTTGTGGTTACCCTGAATTTTGCCTTCCTTCAACCTAAGGCAGATTTAGGCTCTAACAGACACCTTGAGGCTACTTGGTTGAAGTGTCTTGGAAGCCATTATTGGGACAGCTCTTGGAAAATATTTTGTGGAGATTTAAACCTTGCTAGAGCATACTTGTTGAACAGATTTGAAGCCTTGAAGAAGAGTTTGCAGTAGTCCTTGTACTTGATGTTGTTTTGAAGACCTTGTGCAGAACTTGTGCAATTGATTGAAGGACTTATAAGACACCCTTGGTTGGAGAATTCTTGGGACAGCGTTTTGAAGACATCTTGTTGAGAAGCCTTATTGAATATCATGATGCATTGAATGTCATCATGAGGTGACCTTGGAGTATCATCCTAGAAGTACCTTGTGAAGACATTTTGAAGAAAACATTATTGGACACCGTGATGCATGAGACATCATGAGGTGACTTGAAGAACTTGTTTGAGTACGATTAAGTGAAGTGGCAATACCTTCTAATTGACAAGGTTGTCACTGACGATGTTGCGTGGAGACTACAGTGAAACTGAAGATTGACAGGGCTTGGTGAAGAAGACTTTGGGAGCCGTGAAACACAACTAAACATATATCGACAAAGCGAAGCTATAGGATTGGTGTCCTTAGAGTTGGTGCTCCTAAACTCAAGGTTGGTGCCTTGGATAAGATAGGGTTGAAGCCCTAGAGGTCGGAGCCTCACTAAAGTCCATGTAGGTGTTTGGCACATTCCAGGTTGGAGCCTATGTGTCTTCATCTAGGGTCAGAGCCCTACCTATATTGTACTTGATTCATTATAAATATTATATTAATAAAAGCATTTATTTCTATTGTTCATTTTGTGTTCTAAATATAAGTGATCTAATTGGTTAAAGTAACAATTGAAAAAAAATATTGATTCAACCCCCCTCTCAATATTTCCAATAGAGGCGTGGGTCGGACCCGCGACCTCTGAACCAACATCACAAAATATTAACAATACACCACGGATTGGTTTTATTATACAATGGGCGAAAATCTTTATTTAAATGTCTGTTAATTTAGTTATGTGGGGGAAGGGTTGGCGAAGCCCGCCACATCCGGCGGCCCTCCAAACTCTCGGATAAGTTAACAACGCTCCAAACGACATATCGGAGCCTTCATTCTAAACTCGGCGCGGAGTTGGTATATATGCCATGTTAAAACTATTGTTTAAACCAAAGTTACAACGGTTATGGAGCAGATCCCGCAGAGGATTAATATATATACTATGTTAAATACAGTGCGGGGGTTATAACAAATTTCAACCATTTGATATATTCCAAAGTCTAAAGTTAACAGCACGAAAGGTGCAGGGTGTTATACCTATGTTAAAACATATGGTTATTAACATTATGCCATATTTGATATGCCGCAGGTTCATATGTATCAACGTCAAACCAATATTATAGACTTTGGTTATAACCAAAATGCCACAGGTTTAATATAGATTTCACCGTCGGTCCATACTATATGTTTATTATATCATATATGTAATGTTGTTGCATTGAAACTCTAATGTTAGAGTTACAAAATATTCGAATTGTTATGTATTACCAAATCCAATCCCGAGAGGCCCGCAGGTTTGACCCCAAGACCTCCCGTGGACATTACAAAAGGTTTTACCAGTGCGCCCTTGGCATGGAGTTGTAATGTGAAGCTTTGATTATTGTTTTGACAGTGCCTGTAAATGCCCTTTGAGGCATAACTCGACCAATATTGGGCCTTTTTGAAATTTGTAAGTTGCGTTGGAGAACTAAGGCCGAGGCCTATCTTCTCACAGTAGCCATTGATGCATGTGTGCAAATTCTAGAATGGTGAATTTTGATGTAAAGAGCCTTTTGAGCATTTTCAATACAGCGGATGCCCATTGGAAGTGGACTCGGAGATGTAGTCCAAGAGGGACAAACTCTGTCATCAAGTTTTTTGTGTTTGTTTCTTATTCTCTGTTGTTCATGCTTAATTTCATATTTCAAGTTTATGTTTAAGACACATAAAAATCAATTTCCCTCATTATTTCACTTACAAGCAACCTTAGTTAATATTAGGTGAAATTGTGCAAATAGCCAATTATGTTGTTCTCGAACCATATTTTGGTATCAGAGCGAGGTTGATCATGTATAAGCAGGATATTTGCCAATGTGAATGTTGACTAGATCCAGGTTGTGACGTGGAGAAGGGAAACTTGAGAAAATAAATCCAGAGATTGGAAAAAGGAAAGTCTCTCAAAAGTTGGAGATGGGAGAGCCAAATGAAGGAGAAGCTCTTGAAACAAAGGTTGTTGGAGAAGAGCAATATCAGCAAATGTTCCTTAATATGCAAAGGATGATTGCATAACTTTATGAAGACAAGAAGACTAGAGATGTAGCTTCATCTTCTAAAAGCACGAAAGAGAAAAAGGGAAAGGAAAAAGATGATGGTAATGAACCTCCTTCTCCTCTATCTTCGTCTTGTTCTTCTTTATTCTCTTATCATTCAAGTTCAGATTCAGACTCGCAAAAGAAGCAAAAGAAATCTCCTTTATTGAAGCTTGATGTTAAGTTTGAGTTGCCAATATATGATGGTGAAATGAATCTTGAAAAGTTAGATAATTGGATAAAGAAACTTGAAGTGTGTTATCGCACAGAATGTCTACGCACCGCGACAACGCTCAGATCGGGGGTCGTCACCCTGATCCCTAATCTCTCCGTTTAAGTTGTCTCCCTACAACAGGCTAAGGGGGGTAGACCCTATGAAAAAATGGAATGAAGAAGAACTAGTTGGGAACCAACCAGTTCGGGGAGACACGGTGAAGCGACCAAGTACTTGATTAAGATTTATAGGATTTGATTAGATTTTAAATGACTGATATCAGTGCCTTATGGAGTCAACGATCTTGCTAGGGAAATGAAGACCAAGTAATCAATTAGCAACTATTGTTTAAATGAGTGACTATCTTATATGAAATGCAAATCCTAAAACTAATGTGAGATGCAAGAATCTTTGTTAATTTTAGTTAAATGCCTATTTAAATGTGAATCTTTCAATCATTTCTGTGTTGAGCCTGATTTCGTAGTAATTGGAAGAGAGAAGATAAGGAGAAGCACACTAAGGTGTGATTAACGATACCTCTCCTGAAATTCTAACATACCCGGTGCCTCCGGTACTACAGAGAGTTGTGGCTCTGACGACTGCAAAGTCACTGTTTTAAGTACTATTAAAACAGACTTCTCAAGCAAAGATTGATGGATACCTATCTCTCTATCGACCAAGCTTATGCTTGGAAGTAAATTTATTATGCAAAGCTATCTTATATGCAAATGCAATAGATGATGGGATGAAGTTAGACTCAAAGATCAAAAAAAAAAAAAACTTCTTTTGCAATCAATGTAAACAGATGCTCAAAAAATACTCAGTTTATGAAACAAAAGATATGCATTTTATCACAATTCCATGACAGAGTACTTACTTTCAGAAATTTGTTTTTAGGACAGCAGTAAGCAAAATTTTATGATCGCAGCAATGTGACAATGAAAACAGTAAACTATTAATGATATCTTTATGCCAAAAAATTACCAAAATTTTTCCAAACTTTCCCACATGAATTATTAAAAAATTTGAGTCCGTTATGATGATTTCCATAATTATATCAAATCTGATATACTTATTACAGCCAGCAATTAAAACATGAAATAAGTCTAATGATGAATGCCCAACTCAAGAAACTAATTCCTTAATGTATTAGATAACTTAGGAACTGATTTTAGGCTAACCCACATGAAATTTTGTCACTATTATATTTCAAAATTCAGACTTCAGAAATGAAATTATTCAGAGATAACAGTCACCCAAAATGTAGATCTAAGCCAAATTTTTGATACACATCAAACATACATGAATTATTAATGTATTTAGCAATTTTTTGAGTAAATTTCAAACCACTTAGATGTGTTTTCCACCACTATTAGAAAGGTATATGACTATTGTAGCAAACAGTGAGGAAGAAGATGGTTTAGAGATCAAACTCTTAGGCCCTAGGCCTTGAAGATCACTTGCCCAAGTTGCCAAAAAAAATTCAATACCTGAAACAAAAATTTTACCAATTTTTCTGCAAAAACCCACCAATGATTAGCTTCAGAAAATTAAATATTCAAATCAGAAATGGAGCAAGGGGAATCTAAAGAAAATGAGAGCTAGCATAGGCCCATTAGAACTAGCGTTGGGCTAGGAGAAGGCAGATCTGGGCTTAGGAGCCCCAAAACTTGAAACCCTTCTTCTGAAAAAATTTATTTTGCTTCAGATCTTCAGATTTATTGCAAAATATTTAATGGTTGACCTTGCAAAAATATTTGGGACAAGATATTTCCCTCCAGGGCCTAGATTTGTCTCAAAACCCCCAAATCTACATGAAAAAATCTCAGATCTGAAGATTTACTTGGCTGATTTCCCAGATCTATTCATGCAAACAATCATTGAGTCCAGATCTTGCCCTCCAGGGTCTATATCTAGCTCAGATTTGAAAATTTTCTTAGCTGATTTGTCAGATCTATTCCTGCACACAATCTTTGAGCCCAGATCTTGCCATCCAGGGTCTAAATCTAGCTCAGATATGAAGATTTTCTTCGCTGATTTCTCAGATCTATTCCTGCACAAGTGAAAAGAGAAAAACCCAATACCCAATATGTACAAAAATAGAGAAAATCACAAAAACCCAAGTGTTAAAATTCAAAATTATGTTACAAAATTTCAGATCTACACAGTAAATAACAGAACTATACAAATAATTTACAAATCTATCAAATCTGAGGAGTATGAGTCCAACTCCGCTCCCATATCTGATAATCTAAGGCTCTTAATAGCCAGATCTATCAAAATTTCCACAAAATATTTAAAAGATTTTGAAATTTGAGAGAGGTATTTGCCCAAAAACACCCTACAGAAAACATTATCGTTAGATAAATCCTGAGGCTTATATGAAGTAGGCTCTTCAGAAAATATGTGTTGAGAGTTGGATGGTCCAACCAAGGACTATCCCTAAACACTTAATGAGAACTTGAGAGATCTTCTGCAAACACTAGATCAACCATCAAATCAAGTCAAGAAATAGAACAACAATATTTTGAAGAAATAGAGATACCTGCTACTTCAATCAAAATAAAAAAATGTTACCTTAGATCCAACAAACTGAATAAGATACCTGTATTCAGATTATTCTAAGATAGCTATTGATTGATAGTTTTCACATAATATTAAGCAAAAATTAAAACAATGTTACCATAAATTCATGAAGAGGAACACTACAGCATGTTGAAACCCCAAAGACTTTTGCATTAATTCAAAAAGGTATACAAGAGAGCTTGAGAGCTTAGTACACGATCCAGAGATCGGATGGATCAACTGACAAATGACTTCCTATTTAAAGATAAATATTCCAACGACTAGTTCGATTGATCCTTGTCAAAACAATTTCGACCGTTGATGATGAGCAAAATTCATTTTAATCTCATCCGTCGAAATTTTAAATTCTTGAGGAAATTCAAAATTTTCAATTAAATGCATTTAAATTTTTGAATTAATTTCCTCAAAATTTTGACTTTGACTTAACCCCAGAGACCAAAGGTTTAAAATTTAGCAAAATAATTAATTTACCTTAGTCTTGGGACCCTTTAAAATTTGATTTTAAGGACCAACAAATTTTGCCTTTGGAAAATTTAAATTTACTTAAGACCTAGAATTAATTAAATTTATGGCTTAGGATTTTAATTAATTTGTTGTCAGAAAATTTAATTAATTAACCTGAGGAGATAAATTATTTTTCCAACCCTCAAGACACTTTATATCATAAGGGGGAAAATCCATCTGAAACAGACCCTCACAGACTACCCATTTCTGCAACACAAATATAATCCAGCAGAACAAGCAATTCGTAATAAAATAACTTAACCAAATAGTTAGGATTATTCTCAAATCACTTTTACATAAATTCGATCTATAACACTAGGACTCGCCTAAGATCCCAATGACAAAATACATTCTGGCTTTGGGGTAAGATTGAAGGAAAATTTTGCCGACCATCCGAGAAATGATTGGTGAAACAAAAAACCTTCCAGAATGTAGGTCGTCACCAAAAAATTAGGTTTACCTAGGCAATTACATGCATGACACAGATCTGCTGAGATTATTTACATCATATACATGCAGAATGGGTTTACATTATAACATGAAGATTAGACAGATGATGATAGCTGGACGGCACGGACACATCGATCATGCGCTATCCCTTTTGCTGAAAAAGGGGTGTACTGCTATGGGTCATTGACATGTAGTGGTCAACAAGGTGTATTGTAGAATTCAAAATGTTGTTGATGAATCTGCAAAAATTCAATTAACTACACTTAGAATGGGGGGAACAACTTTGATTTGGTAGGAAAGTAAAACTCAATCAGATTTGAACAAAAAGGTAAAATTATCTCTTTATGATCTAAATTTGTTAAAGCTCTTAGAAAGCAATTCTATCATTTATGATATATGCAACAGCTTGTAATGGATTGGTAGCATTTAAGGCAAGGTAAAGGACAGAGTGTGCAAGAGTTTACTCAGGAATTCAGGAAAAAGGCATTAGCACTTAATGTTTCATTAAACACACGGGAAACTTTGTTGAAGTATATTGGAAGTTTTCATTCTTATTTGCGACATACAATGCTTATGTTTAATCCAACTGACTTTGATGAAGTGTGTGTACAAACCATTCATATTGAATCAGGTGGCAGACCTTTTCAGTGAAACTTTTCAAAGAAACCATTCAAGCATTCAGAGAACAAAGATTCCAGAGAAGACAAAGGGAAGAAAACAGCAACAACTAAAAAGGAAGGAGAAAGGCCTACTTGTACTCATTGTCAGAGGGTTGGACATGATGACTCCAAATGTTGGAAGCTTCATCTTGAATTTAACCAAAGAAGTTCCTTAATAAGAAGGGTGAAATGAAAGCTAATGTTGCAGTCCAACAAGATTTGGGATCCGACTCCAGTGATGAAAAGAAGACTACTGCTATGGGTATGACAGGTAATCGTTCTGAAACTAGCTCTAGTTCTACTTGTTCTGCATCTTCTTCAAAATCTAATAATGTGATTGAAGAAAAGAAGAGAGTTGAATTGTTTCACATAAGGATCATATCCAAACACACTAAGATAGACACATTATTCGATAGTGGATCACAAACAAATCTAATTTCTGAGAAACTAGTAAGGAAATTGGGATTGGAAACTAAAAATCATGCAAAACCATACCCTTTAGGATCGCTAAAAGAAAATACTCATATGCAAGTCACAAAACACTGTCGATTAAGGTTTGCAATTACAACTAATTTTGTTGATGAAGTTGAGCTAGATGTGATTCCTTTGAATATATGTGGAGTTGTGTTGGGTAGTCCGTATCTTTATGATCAAGATGCCATATTTCATAAAAAGGAGAATAAGTATCATTTTTTTAAAGATGGAATTGAATACATTGTCGGGGCACACAGAATCAAGACAAACTTGGATTTAATCAATGTTAGTCAAATGAAAAGGCTAATAAATTCAAGTAAAATGTTTATTCTCATGATTGTTAAATAACAACCTAAAGATAAGTATGATGCTTTTGAAGGGTGTGATTCTCAGTTTAAGGACAAATTGGTTGAAATAGTAGATTCTTATAAAGAATTATTTAAAGAACCAAAAATTTTACCTCCAAAACGAGAAATACAACATGAGATTCAATTACAATCTAATGCCCCTCTCCCGAATATTGGCATGCATCATATGTCAGTGATAGAGAATGAAGAGATTAAGAAACAAATTCAGGAATTGGTTGATAAATGCTTCATTCGACCTAGTTCTTCTCCTTGTGGATCACCGATAATATTAGTCCCAAAGAAAGACGGAACTTGGAGAATGTGTGTTAATTTTAGAGCCTTAAATAAAATCACCATTAAGAAAAGGTATCCTCTTCCTAGAATTGATGATTTGATTGATCAGTTAAAGAATGTTGTTTATTTTACAAAACTGGATTTAAGAAGTGGTTATCATCAGATTCGTATTGCAGAGAATGATATATGGAAAACTGCATTTAAGACTAGATAGAGGCTTTTTGAATGGATGGTTATGTCGTTTGGGTTATGCAATGCTCCAGCAACTTTTATGAGAGTGATGAATGATGTTTTTCGTCCTTTTATTGATAAGTTTGTCATAGTCTATCTCGATGATATTCATATTTTCAGTTCAAGTTGGGAAGAACACGTAAAACATGTTAAACAAGTTTTTGATATGTTGCAAAGAGAGAAACTGTATGTCAAACTTTCTAAATGTGAATTTGGAAAAACTTCCTTAGTATATCTTGGTTATATAGTTGGAGGAGGTCAACTAAAAATAGATCCAACTAAAATTTATGTAATTGTTAAGTGGCCAAGACCTCAAAATGTGACGGAAGTTAGAAGTTTCTTGGGTGCAGTTCAATATTGGAGGAAGTTTATTTCTCATTTCTCTTTTATTACATCACCACTTCATGCTTTAATAAGTTCTAAAGTCTCCTATCAGTGGGGAGGAAAACAACAGAAAGAATTTGATACTTTAAAGCAGAAAACTGTTATAGCTCCAACCTTGGCTTTACCAGACCTTCAACAACCATTTAAAATAGAAACTGATGCTATTGGGTATGCAATGGGTGCAGTTTTATTACAAAAAGGAAAGCCTATTTGTTTTCATTAAGAAACATTTTCTAAAGTGATTGCTAACTATACAACTTATGATAAAGAATTGTATGCATTAGCGGAAAGTGTTAAAAAATGGAAACATTATTTAATGGCCAAAGAAACAGTGATTCATACAGATCATCAGCGACTTCAATACCTTCAATCACAAACTAAGTTGCAAGAGTCTCAACATTATAGATGGATGGGATTTTTGCAGCAATTCCATTTAGTAATCAAATTTAAGAAAGGTATCACCAATAAAGTAGTTGATATGTTATCAAGACCTTCTTTGAATGCTTCAGTCATTCTACAAAATAGTTCTTTAGCACATGAAAATTATATAGAACAATATGCTATAGATATTGATTTCAAACATGTTTATGAATCACTAACTCATGGTGCTCAAGTGGAAGAAGTGATTTATCATATTCATGACAGGTTATCGTACCATCTTGGCAAGTTGTGCATACCATAGGGAGAAAGAGTGCATGTGATCAGGGAAGCACATTTTTCTTGTGTTTCAGGGCATTCTGGTGTAGGTTCTTCTACTAGAAGATCTCCTTTTTAAACATGTTTTCGGTACCTGCCAAAATCACCAATAGACTTTATGTTTGGTGAAGAAGCTAAGGAGGATGGACATGGAGATGTCGACAAAGCAATCAAGTTCCAATGATCATGGATCTAGAGGAAAATGCTCAAATTCCAACTATAGATGACTTTGCCCCTGAATGTATGACTAAGTTACAGGAAGATACCATCTTGGATAGGAAGTTCCGCACTTCCAGCCATGGAGATGTCGAGTATCTTCAAGTGGGACTCAAAGGCATGAATCCAAGTAAAGAAAGGTGGATGAAGATCGAAAGGGTGAGGGAGTTGTACCCTCACCTCATGTCTGCTTAAAACCAAACTTTTGGTGGTCCAAATGCTTCCAGTGGAGAGGAATGATCCAGGAGGATCCTCAAAATGCTCAAAATTTTACAATCTTAAATGCTAATGAAACCAACACCAAGTCAAAGAGCTGGTTGCACTGATTCCAGTGGTATATTCAGTTTGAAAAATGGCCTCCATATGAGGGAGAAAACGCGTTCTGAAGTTTTTTCCAAACAAGCAAAAAAAATGGCTCAGAGCAATCCAAGTGGCAGTCTCAGAAGAGGACACGTGGCAAACAAGCAGCAGGACACGTGGAAAACAAGCAGCAGGACATGTGGCAAACAAGCAGTAGGGCATGTGGCAGTGAAGTCGAACCAGGCGAAGGAGGAGGTGTGGGTCGAACCCGCGACCTCCGAACCAACATCACAAAATATTACCAATATACCACAGATTTTATTATACAATGGGCGCAAATCACGTGGCAAACAAGCAGTAGGGCACGTGGTAGTGAAGTCGAACCAGGCGAAGGAGGAGGTATGGGTCGAACCCGCAACCTCCGAACCAACATCACAAAATATTACCAATATACCATGGATTTTTTTTATTATACAATGGGCGCAAATCTTTATTTAAATGTTTGTTAATTTGGTTATGTGGGGGAAGGGTTCGCGAAGCCCGCCACATCCGGCAGCCCGCCAAACCCTCAGATAAGTTAACAACGTTCTAAACGGCATATTGGAGCCTTCTTTATAAACTCAGCGCGGAGTTGGTATATATGCCATGTCAAAACTATTGTTTAAACCAAAGTTACAACAGTTATGGCATGGATCCCGCAGAGGATTAATATATGTAGGCTATGTTAAATACAGCACGGGGCTTATAGCAAGTTTCAACCATTTGATATATTCCAAAGTCTAAAGTTAACAGCACGGAAGGCGCAGGGTATTATATTTATGTTAAAACAAATGGTTATTAACCATATGCCATATTTGATATGCCAGATGTTCATATGTATCAACGTCGGACCAATGTTATAGACTTTGGTTATAACCAAAATGTCACGGGTTTAATACATATATCACCGTCGATCCATACTGTATGTTTGTTATACCATATTTGTAATGTTGTTGCGCCGAAACTCTAATGTTAAAGTTACAAAATATTCAAATAGTTATGTATTACCAAATCCAATCCCGGGAGGCCCATGGGTTTGACCCCAGTCCCGTGGACATTATAAAAGGTTTTACCAGTGCGCCCTTGGCATGGACTTGTAATGTGAAGCTTTGATTATTGTTTTGACAGTGCCTGTAAATGCCTTTTGAGGCATAACTGGGCCTTTTTGAATATGTAAGTTGCGTTGGAGAGCTAAGGCCGAAGCCTATCTTCTAACAGTAGCGATTGATGCCTGTGTGCACATTCTAGAATGGTGACTTTTGATGTAAAGATACTTTTTGAGCATTTTCAATACAGTGGACTTGGAGGTGTAGTCCAGGAGGGACGAACTCCGTCATCAAGTTTTATGTGTTTGCTTCTTATTCTCTGTTGTTCATGCTTAATTTCAGATTTCAAGTTTATGTTTAAGGCACATAAAAATCAATTTCCCTCATTATTTCACTTACAAGCAACCTTAGTTAATATTTGGTGAAATTGTGCAAATAGTCAATTATGTTGTTTTCGAATCAAATAGAAGAAGAAGAAGAAGAATTCCGGGTTTTCCCCCTTGTGGGGTTTTGCCCTGGTCTCCGACCAATCTTGGTGTCTCTATATGTGTGTGGTTTCTTCTCATGTTCCTTTTATTTCCGCTACACTGTTGATGATGTTGTTCTTTCTATATAATTGCATATGTTGCTAATGATGGCATGGGGTGAATGAATATCTAAATAATGAAAAGTATATAAATGCAATTATCAAAGCAAAGAACAATTCAACCTATAGAAAATTTAACATGGAATCAGAGCCAGGTAGAAGAAAAGTCATGGTTATCACCCCTATGAAGACATTGTTGATGGTTGCAAGTAAAGATAGCAGAGACCTAAAAGAATGCTAGGGTTTGAAGGAAACCCTAGGCACCCTTGTTTAGGGTTTTATGGATAGCATAAGATTAGGGTTTGGAAGAAACCTTGAAGTATGGCTTGGAGATGTTGAAGGTTTAGAGCCTTGAAACCCTAGTCTGATAAGTACAAACACGTGTGCCAGATTCAGTGTAATTCTAGATTCTCTCGAGGAGACAGTATATTTGAATTGCCTATTGGCAGTCAAGGCATCTCCTCCCTTGAAGGGATTCTGCAAATGATTCTTGGTGACAGGTTCAAGAGGGAGTTGATCTTGTCTTTCAACCCTCATTAAAGATAAGTTCTAGACCTATTTCTTTATGACACTACTCTTATTTTGACTATTACTTATCCTTCCTGCATGAATATTTGAGTATGTCTAACCTCTTGATAAAGATTTGATTAGATCCTTCTTAAGGATCACCTAGATGCTAGCTAGTGTAGGAAGAAGAAGCTAGTACAAGAAAGAAGAAGTTAGAGCAAGATGCAAAGCTTTACTACTGCCAATGACAAAGCATATATGCTACCTAAATGCTTCAAGTTGATAAATGTATCTGAATATTATGAGGTATGTATAGTATATTGTTTCAATTTAGCTGCAATGTTGGATGGCAAGTTAAGCCCCGAGGTATGATAAAATATCTTTAAACTCGTATGAAAGTAAGTATGAGCTCTGGTACATGTGATAGTTAATATGACTTAAATTTCCTTGGTATTTTGCAAGAATCTCACATTCGAATAATTTAAGACAATCCTTATTGTTGTCTAAGATAAAGAAACTTTGACTTTGATATACCGTAATTTAATTATGTGGTCAATACTTATCATAAATGCGCTAACCCTGATGGCATTCGTGTTGTTGCAAGATTGATACTCAAGATTTACTATCTATCTTCTTGTTGATCTTGATAAAGCCATGATAAGCTATGATGGGTAACAAATTTAAAAATGTGACAATCAGATACCCTGACTTGATGATGTTAGGGCTTTGATGAAATATATGATAAAGAAGTGAAGATGTGACTATTGACCCTTGATGTATGAAGACATGTTCAAGTGTGATAATGAAACAACTGGTGGTGACCTATCATGACTATGGTATGTATATTTATAAGAACCTTATATAGTTTGACTCTATTATATGACAATTTTGTTGATGCATGATAGTGAGATGTAAGACAGGTTGATGTCTTGATTGATGATTGAAGAAGCCTCCCATTCAGAGGGAGCAACCCCTGATGAGATCCCAACACCTATTCTTGTCTACGGTGGAAGATTATGATTGCAGAATAAAGCAATGTTTATGGTTGAAATTGTGAAGACACATGACAGGTGATAGGTGAAAGTAAGCAACTTCATACACTATCAAAGGAGCCATCTTCTCATGCAGTGGAATTGGGTGACAACAAAAGCTATGTTGTTAGAGGCCTGGGATCAACATCGTTGAAGCTGGATAATGGATCGAAGTTGCATCTCAACAACATTCTATATGTTCCAAGTTTGAAAAAGAATTTGCTTTCTATTTATTGTTTTGAAGATAAAGGGGAAAGAGTTGCTTTTCTTGATGGAAAAGTATTGGTTTGAACTTTGGGGAAAAGACTCTAGCATTGATAAAGCTAGGGTTATTGGAGTTTGTGAAGGAAGTCTTTATAGGGTCATTACACCACCTACTCAAGCTTTGGTTCATATGGAAATAAGTCCCATTGAGTTATGGCATAAAAGGTATGGTCATCTACATTATAAGGTCATCCCTACTCTTAGTCAATTGGTTCATGGTATTCCTAATATGAAGTTAGATCATGAAGGTGTGAGCAAGGGATGCTCTTTGGGAAAACATACTAGAAAGCCATTTCATAATAGCGAATCTAGGTCTAAAAAGATATTAGACCTTATCCATTCCGATGTGTGTGGGCCCATGTCTGACAAATCACTTGGAGGTCATCTCTACTATGTGACATTCATTGATGAACATTCTAGAAAGACATGGCTCTACTTCCTCAAAATTAAAGATGAAGTATTTGATAAGTTCAAGCAGTTTAGGGCTGACGTGGAAACCCTAACCGAAAGAAAGCGCTGAAGTGGAAACCCTAACCGAAAGAAAGATAAAAACTCTAAGGTCTAACAATGGTGGGGAACACACTTCTAAGGAATTGATTGCATATTGTAAGGAAGAAGGTATTAAGAGGGAGCTCAAAGGGAGAATAGGTCAATTGAAGAAGGCATTCGAACTATGCTCCTTGATCAAGATCTACTGAAGTTCTTAAGGGGAGAAGCAGTGATCATTGTTGTATACATTCAAAATAGAAGTCCTCATAAGAGTCTAGATAATACAACACCCGAAGAAGTATTCACAGGAAAGAAGTCGAGTATGGATCACCTTTGAATCTTTGGAAGTCCATCGTATATCCATGTTCCGAAAGACAAGCAAAAGAAGTTGGACTCTACAAGTATCAAGGGAATATTCGTTGGTTATAGCCTTTCCTCAAAAGCATATAGAATCTACATAAAGGAAGACACATTGAAGTAAGCAAGGATGTCATATTCGATGAAAATCAAGCATACAAGAAATCAAAGGATATTCCTATTGATTCTGATGACGAAGAAGTTCCCATATTTGAAGAAAAAGAAGTTCTTCATGAAAACTTTACTGCAAATCTCGAAGAAGAAGGACCAAGTGAGCGTATTCAATCAATGGTTATCCCAATCAAAACAAAGAGGCCAAATTGGTTGAGAGCTACATTAGAAGATGCTGAAGGACATGAAGTTGTGAAAGGTTCCTTCAAGTAAAGTAAGAAACCTAAGAGATATTCTGGCTATGCTGCATATATGACAGTTAATTGAAGTTGAACCATCAACATTCAAGGAAGTTGCGTATGAAGAAGTTTGGAAGAAAGTTATGCAAGAAGAATATCAATCCATCATGAAGAATGGGGTTTGGGAAATCGTTCCTAGACCTAGTGACAAATCGGTTGTCACATCTAAGTGCATCTATAAGATCAAACATGTTGTTGATGGAAGTATAGACAAGTACAAAGCAAGATTCATTACAAGGGGTTTCTCTCAAAAGGAAGCCATTGTTTATGAAGAAACCTTTGCACCTACAACAAGGTACACTACCATTAGATCATTAGTTTCATTGGTTACTACAATGGGGTGGGATATCCATTAAATGGACGTTAAGACCGCTTTTATGAATGGGGCCATTGATGAGGAAGTGTACATCGAACAATCCAAGGGCCTTGAAGTGAATAGCAGGGACTCTCATGTTTGCAGACTTAGGAAGGCCCTATATGGTTTGAAGCAAGCACCTAGGGCATGGTATGCAAGGATGGATGCATATCTACTTAGAATTGGGTTCGTGAAGAGTTTTGTTGATCCAAATCTTTACATCAAGGTCGTGAATAATGAGCCCGACATTATTATACTATATAAGGATGATCTATTCATCACAGGTGTAGAGCAAATAATTCAAGAATGTAAGAAGATGTTGGCCGCTTAATTTTAAATGAAGGATCTAGGACTGATGCACTATTACCTAGGTCTAGAAGTATGGCAGAGACCTGGGGGGATATATTTGGGGCAAGGAAAGTACATCATCAAGCTATTGCAGAAATTCGTCATGATGGATTCCAAGTCGATGACTACTCCTATGATCACCAACCTCAAGAAGTTGGGGGCTCTAACTCTAGTCTCGTGGATCCTACCTCATATCGACAGTTGGTGGGTTCCTTGATGTATCTGGTAAAAACTAGGCTAGATATATGTTTTGCAGTGAACATTCTTAGTCAGTTTCAGTTGGAGCCTCGTCATGATCACTAGATAGCTGTCAAACATATATTGAGGTATCTTCGTGGCACTATACATCACTGCCTAAAGTACGATAGTAAGGAAGTCAAGCTAATTGGCTTCACAGACTCTGATCAAGGTGGTAGTGAGACCAATGGAAGGAGCACTACTAGAGGATGCTTTAGTCTGGGAGTTGTTATGATCTCATTGATGAGTAGGAAGCAAGATCTCGTTGCATTTAGTAGTGTCGAGGCAGAATATATGGTTGCATGTGAAGTAGGAAAAGAGGTTGTTTGGTTAAGGAAGCTTCTAACAAATTTGTTCGAGAAGTCTCTTGGTCCTACTGTGATTAATTGTGACAATCAAAGTTGTATCAAGACGTTTGGAGATCTCGTATTTCTTTCAACAACAAAACATATCAATAATAAGTTCCACTTTATTAGGAACTTCATGCGGGATGGGATTGTGAAGTTGGAGTATGTCTCGACAGATGAACAGGTAGCTGACATACTGATAAAGGCTCTTCCTAAAAAGAAATGTGAATATCTAAGGAACCTGCTTGGTTTGGTAGATATTGTTGCTTGTATTTATGATAAGAGTGTGGAAGATATTTGTTGAGGCTTTGTGAGTGAAGCATTACCTAGGAAGACATCCGGCTGGCACTTTGGGTTTATGTCTAGGTCCCGAAGTTGGAAATGTGGTGTTGGTTATTGAGCTCTGTTTTGGATACACAGCTAGTTTTTTGGGTTGGTGGTTAGTAAGTAAGCCTGATGGTACCTAGAGGGGCTAAAAGCTTCAATCCACCTTATTCCCACTTGGATAGATTGCCCTGGTCAAGAATCTAGTCCGTGGCATTGGGGTGCCTAAATTGTTGAGTGACCAATGGATAGATTTCCATGGTCAGGAATCTAGTCCATGGCATTGCGGTGCCTAAAGTTCTTCATAGTTCATATAGTTCGAGATCTTCTATTTTATTTGTACATTATGAATACCTCCCTAGTTAAGATGGAGTGTTGGAAAATGTAACTATGTTCAGTCTTCATTAATGTAGTCGAGTCATTATGTAATGTACTTGTCAAAAGAAAAAAGAAAATAATTTTTATTATTGTAACAATGACTTATTAAATCATGGGTTTCATGCTTGAGTCATCATTATATTAGTCAAAGTCCCCATTGTGGACTCCTAGGATTGATATTGACTTTAGAGAGTCATTGTACATTCAAAGAGACCCTTCTTGGGCTTTTGAATCATGTAAAAAGGTTTAGTATTGAGTCAAATATGATTTATGTATCCTCCACATCAAGCCGACCTAAGAGAGATCAAGTCGGCATAAGGACCCTAATTCGACCCACAAGAAGCCTATAAATACAGGCTAGTCGAAGTCATTTGGAGCATCAACTCTCAAGCTAGTTCGATATCTCAAGAGTAGCTGGAGAAGTGCAAATCTGTTGTGGGGACGTTGAAGGAATTACGAGTTTGGGGAAGTCTAACGAGAGGAAGAAAATCGAACTTTTGGTGCCTCTCTCTCTCTATTTCGTGTTTTGGATTAGGAGATCGAAGTCTCCTAATTTTCGATATTACTAGAAGTTGTTGCCTAGTTGAAGTTGTTGGAAGGGGTCGAAGATCTGGGAGGCTGACTTGGTGTGGAGGGAAAGCCTGGTCTTGGTTTAGGGTGAAGAATCTCAAAGAATACTATTGAAATGAAGAATTATCTTGACTAGGTTTTCCCCTCGAGGGGGGTTTTGCCCTTGCATAGTGCCTATATCTTGTCTCTTGTTTTGTGATCTTCGTAAACACATAATATGGCAATTGCTTGATGAAAGATAAGATAATAAAGAAGTAAAAGAAACCAACACACTCACAAGTAATTATCAGGAAAGGAGAATCAAACCCTAATATAACTGCTTTGAATTTTCAACATGGTATCAGAGCTAAGGTCAAGAAGAGTCGAAGATCACTTTGTTGGCATGGATTCTCCCTCTATGATGAACTACATAAGAATGGGTTGCAACACTGTTGGAAGCTGGATCAAGGTCAAGAATCAAGGATTCTTGGTTGCCCTTACAGGTTCTCTTACTAATGACAATGCATGGATCATTGATAGTGGAGCATTGAGACACATGACAGGTGAAAGTAAGCAACTTCATACACTATCAAAGGAGCCATCTTCTCATGCAATGGAATTGGGTGACAACAAAAGCTATGTTTTTAAAGGCCTGGGATCAACATCAATGAAGCTAGATAATGGATCGAAGCTGCATCTCAACAACATTCTATATGTTCCAGGTTTGGAAAAGAATTTGCTTTCAATTTCTTGTTTAGAAGATAAAGGGGAAAGAATTGTTTTTGTTGATGGAAAAGTATTGATTTGGGAAAAAGACTCTAGAATTGATAAAGCTAGGGTTATTGGAGTTTGTGAAGGAAGTCTTTATAGGGTCATTACACCACCTCCTCAAGCTTTGGTTCATATGGAAATAAGTCCCATTGTGCTATGGCATAGAAGGTATGGTCATCTACATTATAAGGTCATCCCTACTCTTAGTCAACTGGTTCATGGTATTCTTAATATGAAAGTTAGATCATGAAGGTGTGTGCAAGGGATGCTCTTTGGGAAAACATACTAGAAAGCCATTTCATAATAGTGAATCTAGGTCTAAGGAGATATTAGACCTTATCCATTCCGATGTGTGTGGGCCCATGTCTGACAAATCACTTGGAGGTCATCTTTACTATGTGACATTCATTGATGACCATTCTAGAAAGACATGGCTCTACCTCCCCAAAACTAAAGATGAAGTATTTGATAAGTTCAAGGAGTTTAGGGCTGAAGTGGAAACCCTAACCGAAAGAAAGATAAAAACTCTGAGGTCTGACAATGGTGGGGAATACACTTCTAAGTAATTGATTGCATATTGTAAGGAAGAAGGTATTAAGAGGGAGCTCATTGTTCCCTATTATTCCGAACAAAATGGATTTTCCAAAAGGAAGAATAGGTCAATTGAAGAGGGCATTAGAAATATGCTCCTTGGTCAAGATCTACCGAAGTTCTTACGGGGAGAGGTAGCAATCACTATCGTATACATTCAAAATAGAAATCCTCATAAGAGTCTTGATAGTACAACACCCGAAGAAGTATTCACAGGAAGGAAGCCGAGTGTGGATCACTTCTGAATCTTTGGAAGTCCAGCATATATCCATATTCCGAAAGACAACCGAAAGAAGTTAGACTCTACAAGTATCAAGGGAATATTCGTTGGTCTTAGTCTTTCCACAAAAGCATATAGAATCTACATAAAGGAAGGAAGACACATGGAAGTAAGTAGGGATGTCATATTCGATGAAAATGAAGCATACAAGAAATCAAAGTATATTCCTATTGATTCTGATGACAAAGAAGTTCCCATATTTGAAGAAGAAGAAGTTCATCATAAAAACTCTACTACAAATCTTGAAGAAGAAGGACCAAGTGAGCCTATTCAATCGGTGGTTATCCCAACCACAAGGAAGAGGCCAAATTGGTTGAAAACTACATTAGAAGATGCTGAAGGACATGAAGCTATGAAAGGTTCCTTCAAGGAAAGTAAGAAACCTAAGAGATATTTTGGCTATGCTGCATATATGACTAAGTTAATTGAAGTCGAACCATCTATATTCAAGGAAGCTACACATGAAGAGGTTTGGAAGAAAGCTATTCAACAAGAATATCAATCCATCATGAAGAATGGGGTTTGGGAAATTGTTCCTAGACCTAGTGACAAATCGGTTGTCACGTCTAAGTGGATCTATAAGATCAAACATGTTGTTGATGGACGTATAGAAAAGTACAAAGCAAGATTCATTGCAAGGGGTTTCTCTCAAAAGGATGACTTTGATTTTGAAGAAACCTTTGCACCTATAGCAAGGTACACTACCATTAGATCGTTGGTTTCATTGGTTGCTACAATGGGGTGGAATATCCATTAAATGGATGTGAAGACCGCATTTCTGAATGGGACCATTGATTAGGAAGCGTACATCGAACAACCTGAGGGCTTTGAAGTGAATAGCAGGGACTCTCATGTTTGCAAACTTAGGAAGGCCCTATATGGTTTGAAGCAAGCACCTAGGGCATCGTATGAAAGGATGGATGCATATCTACTTAGAATTGGGTTTGTGAAGAGTTATGTTGATCCAAATCTTTACATCGAGGTCGTGAATAATGAGCTCGTCATTATTCTGCTATATGTGGATGATCTATTCATCACAGGTGTAGAGCAAAGAATTCAAGAATGTAAGAAGATGTTGCTAGCTGAATTTGAAATGAAGGATTTAGGACTGATGCTCTATTACCTAGGCCTAGAAGTATGGCTGAGAGCTAGGGAGATATATTTGGGGCAAGGAAAGTACATCATCAAGTTATTGCAGAAATTTGGGATGATGGATTCCAAGCCGATGCCTGCTCCTATGATCACCAACCTCAAGAAGTTGAGGGGCTCACTCTAGTCTCGTGGATCCTACCTCATATCAACAGATGGTGGATTCCCTGATGTATCTGGTAAATACTAGGCCAGATATATGTTTTGCAGTGAACATTCTATAATGTTCCTAAGTAGGAATACAAGTGATATTCAAGCATACAATCAGTTCAGCAAATATAAAAGCAAAATATATATTAAGCACCCATAGAAATGCTAGAAATAATGAACTACTAAGCCATTTTATTACTTCTTTGAGGGAAAAATACAATAGATAATAGAGTGGTGCACCTGGGCTTGTCTCAATGGACAAGCATGACCAAACCCAGGTGAGCAATAGTTGGACTGATGGCTGCCACAACTGTTGCACCAATTTGCACTGCGTTGCTCAGAAAACTGCCCTTTTTGCTGACTTCAAATGGCTGGAAGTACCACTTCCTGTGCTCAGAAAATTGTGAGATTCGAGCTTCTGGCTCCTTGGCCTAAACCCACAAAGGAATTTAGCTGGTTCGAACTTCTAAAATTCAACCCCGAAGGAGCCCAACTTCAGTTGCAACTGCAAAACTCGGCCTGTTGGATTCTGCCTGTAAATCCTCCTGGAAAATGTCCAAAAGTGTTGGGTTGATCCCTACTAAAATTTCTTGACTTCTCGGATGAGCTTCTGGGTTGTAGCACCTGCTCCCAAGCCCCACGAAAACGTTGGACTAGCCCTTTCCGCTGTCCCCAAGCATGGAATTCGAACTGCTGGGTTGTTGGCTCTACTGACACCAAAACTCTTAAGAAATGTTGGCCTTATGTTGTCCTCCAAATCCCCTAGCTCTCCCGGCAAATGATTGATCTGTTGGGGCTCAAACTCCTACGTATTCTTCTGGTGGCCCAGAAATACGCATTCCCTGTGTGTGACTGAATGGTAGTGGTGTAACAAACTCCCAGATCTCCTGAAATGTTGATGGAACTGCCTTCCTAGGGCGGGCACTCAAGGTCCCCTGAAGGTAAGGTTGAATCTTCCACTTGAGAGATTCGTGGCTAAACAACCAATTGACTTGGCTAAGCAGCAGAGCGACCAGTCAAGTAATTTCGATTTGCAAGGTGAATCAACAATCCCGAATGAGAGCTCCCTCCTCCTTTTATCTTCGTGGTCCTTCCTTGCCTCATGTGGGCCCCTCCATCCAGCACTTCGAATTCCCTCTAAGCCATTCAAATGGCCTAGTTTGAATTCCCACGTGGGTGGCCCCCACCTTCCACTAGAAACCAAATTAAGTCGAATTTCCTCCTAAGTCGCTAAGTCGAAAATGTTGGGTTCTTTTCCTTAGTCAAAATTGTGCAAAAACGTGTAGAAACACCCTATTACAAATGTGTTTAAGAAGGGACATGACACATTCTTAGTCAATTTCAGTTGGAGCCTCGTCATGATCATTGGATAGCTGCCAAACATATATTAAGGTATCTTCATGGCACTATACATCACTGCCTAAAGTATGATAGTAAGGAAGTCAAGCTAATTGGCTTCACAAACTCTAATTGGGGTGGCAGTGAGACCGATGGAAGGAGCACTACTGGAGGATGCTTTAGCTTGGGAGCTGTTATGTGTTGGCATTATGATGCATTTGTTGTACTTGATGGCAACCCACTCATAGAAGATCATCTCACTTAGTTATAACTACATGAATCTTCAAGAAGAGATATCAGATGTGACTGAATGCCTGGGGTGCAGGATAGCTCAAAGGAATCAGATGATAGTTTTACGTGTGACAAGTTAGCTTTGCCATCAAGTCCAAAGGGGGAGATTGTTGGCATTATGAGACAAGTGTTGTCCTTGATGGCAAATCATCTCAGATGATAAATTATAGTGCAGCAAATTTACACACTTCAATGAAGATAAAAATTTATTTCATGTGGAGAAAAGTTCCTGCACTTTTATGTGGAGAAAAGTTTATTTCATGTAGAAAAAGTTCACGGACTTTTATGTGGAGAAAATTTTATTTCATGTGGAGAAAATTTCACGTACTTTTATGCGGAGAAAAGTTTATTTCATGTGGAGAAAATTTCACGCACTTTCATGGTTGGTTCATGGTATTAGTTCGACAGTTTTTGATCATATGGTTTTGGTCCGTGGTATTGCATCCAAAAGTGTTGATCTCATGCACTTTCATGGTTGGTTCATGGTATTAGTCCGACATTTTTTGATCCTATGGTTTTGGTCCGTGGTATTGCATCAAAAAGTGTTGATCCCAAGTATTGGGTTCATGGTATTGTGTTATTATGGTTTTGGACCGTGGTATTGTGAAAGGCCTAAGACTATAAAAGGGGAAGGAAATCATTTGGCAACGCATCATCTGAATTATTGAATATCTGATAAAGTGCTAGATCTAGAATAATGTGATTGGGTTATGGTGCAGATCTGGATCTGAGCTAAAGAGGGATCTCAATGGTTGATGGAGAACAAGATCTAAGGATAGATCGGGATCAAATGGCTTGAAATGAACTATCTCTATATATTTGATTATGCTTATTCTAGATCTGTATACTGACGCTTGTAATGATCTGATCTGGGTATAACTTAAGTTTGAAATCGCTGCAAATCATGTTTGAATATTTATAGATCTGTACGCGGATTGGCTTTGGTGTAAGCGCATATGTATGCAGGTTTGGTTCATTGTAGTAGCGTATACAATTTGAGCTATGATATTTGAAGTCACAGGTGGTTCTGGTTGTTGATGGGTTCTGATGACAGTTTAAAGGTGTCAGTATTCTGCATATCCTGTTTGGTTGATTGTGTTTAGCTTCAGTATTGATGGATGAGAACTAATATTGGATTAGGATCATAATGACTCATATTTATGTGATCTGATGGACTAGATCTAGGTGCTAACACATATATTATCCTTGTATATGTATTGATCTGGTGTTTGGGTGATTCAGAAGATTGATTGATTATGTGCTTAAATGATATTAATGGGTCTAGTATGAAAATTGGATGAAACGTGGCCTTTCAGATTATGTGTTGTGCTTTAGGAGTATCTAGTCTGAAAAATGTATGAAACGTGGTCCCTGGAAGAAAGAGAAGGTTGTAGCCTTCTGTAGGCCAGCACCTACGTACTAGTATCTTGGCTAGTGCAAGAGCTAAGGGGGTTGTAGCTTCCTTCCAGGAGAGTCTAGAAAATGAGAGAGGGTTGTAGCTCTCTGCAGGTTGCAGCCTATGTACTGGTAAAGGACTGCACCAGTACAAAATCATTGTAAAAGAAGTTTCTAACTGAAAGAAGATAGAGACATATTGCAGCCGGTGGTTTTCACCCACATTGGGTTCCACCTTATATCTTGTGTTCTTGTGTGTGACTTATTTGTGATGGTCTGTTCTATTTTACTGCACCTGTTTACTGTTAATATGGTTGGTAATGTTCTAATGCATTCATTAAGGATCATCTAACTGAATCATAAGAGTTGTGGAAAGTAGCATATATGAATCTGAATATGGAAATGAAAAAGTTTTATTGACGTGATAATACTGATTCACCCCCCCCTCTCAGTATTATTTCCAACATTATGATCTCATGGATGAGTAGGAAGCAAGATCCCGTTGCATTTAGTAGTGTCGAGGCAAAATATGTGGTTGCATGTGAAGTAGGAAAAGAGGTTGTTTGGTTAAGGAAGCTTCTGACAGATTTGTTCGAGAAGTCTCTAGGTCCTACTATGATTAATTGTGACAATCAAAGTTGTATCAAGATGTTTGGAGATTCTGTGTTTCATTCGAGGACAAACATATCAATAATAAGTTCCACTTTATTAGGAACTTGGTGCAGGATGGGATCGTGAAGTTGGAGTATGTCTCGACAGATGAAAAGGTAGCTGACATAATGATAAAGGCTCTTCCTAATAAGAACTTTGAATATCTAAGGAACCTGCTTGGTTTGGTAGATATTGCTGATTGTATTGATAATAAGAGTGTGGAAGAGATTTGTTGAGGCTTTGCAAGTGAAGCATTGCCTGGGAAGACATATGGTTGGCAACTTTGTGCTGATGTCTAGGTCCCGAAGTTGGAAGGTGGTGTTGGTTATTGAGCTTTGTTTTGGATACACGCCTGAATTTTTGGGTTAGTGGTTAGCAAGCCAGCCTGATGGTACCTAGAGGGGCTGAAAGCTTCAATCCACCTTATTCCCACTTGGATAGATTGCCCTGGTCAGGAATCTAGTCCGTGGCATTGTGGTGCCTAAATTGTTGAGTGACCAATGGATAGATTTCCCTGGTTAGGAATCTAGTCCATGGCATTGTGGTGCCTAAAGTTCTTCATAGTTCATATAATTTGAGATCTTCCATTGAATTTGTACATTATGAATACCTCCCTAATTAAGAGGGAGTGTTGGAAAATGTAACTATGTTCGGTCTTAATTAATGTAATTGAGTCATTATGTAATGTACTTGTCAAAAGAATAAAGAAAAGAATTTTTATTATTGTAACAATGACTTATTGAAGCATGGGTTTCATGCTTGGGTCATCATTATATTAGTCAAAGTCCCCATTGTGGACTCCTAGGATTAATATTGACTTTATAGTCATTGTACATTCAAAGAGACCCTTCTTGGGCTTTTGAATCATGTAAAAAGGTTTAGTATTTAGTCAAATATGATTTATGTATCCTCCACATGAAGTTGGCCTAAGAGAGATCAAGTCGGCATAAGGACCCTAATTCGACCCACAAGAAGTCTATAAATACAAGTTAGTCGAAGTCATTTGGAGCATCAACTCTCAAGCTAGTTCGATATCTCAAGAGTAGTTGGACAAGTGTGAAGTCTGTTGCCGGGAGGTCGAATGAAGTACGACTTTGGGGAAGTCTAAGGGGAGAGAAAAAATCAAACTTTTGGTGTCTCTCTCTCTCTGTTTTGTGTTCTGGATTGGGAGATAGAAGTCTCCTAAGTTTCATTGTTGTCAGAAGCTACTACCTAGCCAAAGTTGCTGGAAGGGATCGAAGATCTGGGAGGCTGACTTGGTGTGGAGGGAAAGTCTGGTCTTGGTCTAGTGTGAAGAGTCTCAAAGAATACTATTGAAAGGAAGAATTAATTTGATTGGGTTTTCCCCTCGAGGGGGGTTTTGCCCTGGCATAGTGCCTATATCTTGTGTCTCTTGTTTTGTGATCTTCATACACACATAATATGGTAATTGCTTGATGAAAGATAAGATAATAAAGAAGTAAAAGAAGCTAACACACTCACAAGTAATTATCAAGAAAGGGGAATCAAACCCTAATATAACTACTTTGATTTTCCACAAATTTGCCCTTGTTTAACAAGCTTGGTTCACTTAGATGCACAAATGATTAATGTTATCTAATGGTGAAGATGCAGCACTAGACATTATGTGTGATTGGTAGGTGGTATTCATCATGGGTTGGGCAACCTATGAGGGCTTGAGTCCACTAGAGGAGCATATGACACCCTATAGGCTAAGTCCTTTGGTTCAATGAATAAAATCCTTGGGATTCGAAATGCACCAAATCTCAATGCAATCCGAACAAATTCGTTTGTGTTCATCAAATTTCATGCCGAACTTGAACCTATGTCAAACCCGAACCCGAACCCGTATATGAACACGAACAAAATAAATAAATAAATAATTGTCAAAAATCGATGAAATTTGTGTTAAGGTTTTTGTGGTTTGACATTTTTTCAGCGTTTATAATTTAAAAATAAATAATAAATAAATAAATAAATAAATAAATAATAAAATAAAATAAAATAAAAATAAAAATAAAAAATAAAAAAATTAAAGTGGTCACTGGTAACCCTAACAAGGCTAAAACTTGGCGGGCATGAAAATCTCACTCTCCACTCCGTTACTCCACCAGTCCACCATCAAGTCTTGACTCCTGCACACTCGATCCGTTAGTGGCAACCTGGATGTTGAGAGTCTCGTGGTGAATCATTTTAATTCCACGTGCCAGTGAAGTCTCCAGACCTGGCGCTACAATTCTAAAAGAATTTAAGACCGTTTTATAAGTGCATAATGATAGGCCAAAGATGACTTGCAAACAATACGTGAAAGTGATTACCCACTGCGTGGATAAATTATCCCTTTTTTTTCAACTTCACACAGAACTTGGTTTTCTGTCAACTAAGGGTGCACATTAAAAAAAGTTGACTGCCAAAAATAACGTGTCAGTATCCATTTTATTACAATGAACAATACCTTTAAAAAAATGAAACGCTTTTATGAAATTGTAATGATTGCTTTAAAATTAGGCAAAGAACAAAATAAAATAAAATTAATTAATTAATTAATTAAATTTCAAAACAAAAAAAAATGGCAAGAAAATACATGAAGTAACCAAATATTTGATTAACATATTGAAGTGCTTTGAAGTTTGCATGCTAATTTGATTTTCTAATTGCCCTTGCTCAGTTTAGGGTAATCTTGTGCTCTTTATAGGGCTAATCTACATGATTTATTTGTGAAGAACTGCAACTAAATATGCAATGAGCTAAATATATGAGCATGCTTAAACTTTAACTTTAATTGACTTATATATATATATATATATGTCGAATTTTATGCCAAACTTATTAAAAAATTTAAGTCATCAAACTTGAACACAAACACAGACGTGGTGACTTAGCCTACAGGTGAAGCATTGAGAGCCATGGGACTCCTGTTACTCGCAAAGCATCATTCCATTCCATGGACACCTACAACACCGAGCAATATGTGCGTTGCCCCACATTATTCATGAGATGGTGCACTTGGACCAGTATGTCCCTAGCCAGCTTAGCAATGTATTAATAGTTTGGCAATTGATCTGAGGCCCAAATGAGGTTTGTCTCACCCTTTGAGACATGGGAGGGCTTGCACCATTCTCTAAGCCCTCAACTTTGGAGCAAAACCAGTGTATTCTATCACCAAGAGACCCATGAGACCCATTTTGTGCCCCAAACACAAAATTGGGGTCTACATGATGATTTACATGGATATCTAAGGGCCAACCCCTAGAGGATGGTTTTTGCAGCCCTCTTGGCTTTGTTTGGCACCAAGGGAGCTCAACGCATGCCTCCAAGAGGCCCATGCAGTGATGATGACAACATTTCGGCCCTCTTGTAGGTTAACTTTTATGATTTCACATTGGCTATGTGTTTGGCTTGTAACCACAATTAGTTTTTTCCCATCATTCGACAACTAAGAGGGGCTTTAGCC
This sequence comes from Pinus taeda, assembly GCA_000404065.3. Lineage (NCBI taxonomy): Eukaryota > Viridiplantae > Streptophyta > Pinopsida > Pinales > Pinaceae > Pinus > Pinus taeda. The sequence goes on from APFE031243362.1 coordinate 288,049, forward strand.
TAAAATTAGACTTGATTGGACATGTATAAATATGAGAGACCTCATTTAGTCTCTCATCGTCATCACCACACTTGGAATTCGACTTCTTGAGAAGAAAGCGCACTCATTTCTTTTAGCTATTGGAGATCTTTTGGATGCATTTCGATGTTTTGAAGCTAATTCGATCTCGTCATTGGAGCTATTTCTTGGATGATGGATGTATATATTGCATGTTATCTTGTAAGTGCTTTATGTTGATGGAATTTTCCTCTTGAAATTGTTTAATGTATGGAATTATTGCTTCTAGAATGTGTTAATTGTGCCCTAATTATTGAAAAATAATTTTGAAAGACTTTCTAGTTGAGTATTGCATATGTTATTCATTGTATAACATGTAATGAATGTTCCTAATGGAGGAATCCTTTAACTCCCCTTCAAACTCTATTATCTTTTGAAGTGGGTAAATTCTTAAACTTGGTACCTAGGGCATCAATTTTAGGCCTCCCTAGAGATGATTTAGCTCACCTTGAGCCTCTTGAGACTCCATGTGCCCAAAGGAAAAGGCACTAATCCAAGTCCTTGGTGGTCAAACACAATTCTTCTCCATAAATTGTCCTCTCTAAATTGTGGTCCTCTTTAGGTAGGACGACTAACTAGGGCTTAGAGAAAATTGCTTAGGGAGAGGTTTTACGGGAATTCGAGAGCCTAAACATTGAGCTTAGGGTCTTGGCTACCTCTTCTCCGAGTTTGGTTGTCCTCCACTCAATTTTTCTCCATAAAATTTTGTGCCCTAAGTGTTGCCCTAAAAGGGAAACCCTAGCTAGTTTTCCTCAACTTGGAGACTTCTTTGAGGGTTGTATGAACTTAGTACTTGGTGAAGTATATCATAAGAAGCCCTTTCTCCTTAGTGTCTTGATCTTGGGAGTACCTTTATCCACGCAAATTCATAAAAACCTAGGTCTTGTGCAATCTATTTCTAGGTCTCTCATAGGGTGCAAAGTGCATTTTGAAGCCTAATATCACAACTTTGAGCATTCCTTGGTGATCAAACACAATTCTTCTCCATAAATTTTCCTCTCTAAATTGCGGTCCCCTTTAGGTAGGACGACTAACTAGGGCTTAGAGAAAATTGCTTAGGGAGAGGTTTTACAGGAATTCAAGAGCCTAAACACTGAGCTTAGGGTCTTGGCTACCTATTCTCCAAGTTTGGTTGTCATCCACTCAATTTTTCTCCATAAAATTTTGTGCCCTGAGTGTTGCCCTAAAAGGGAAACCCTAGCTAGTTTTCCTCAACTTTGAGACTTCTTTGAGGGTTGTATGAACTTAGTACTTGGTGAAGTATATCATAAGAAGCCCTTTCTCCTTATTGCCTCGATCTTGGGAGTACCTTTATCCACGCAAATTCATAAAAACCTAGGTCTTGTGCAATCTATTTCTAGGTCTCTCAAAGGGTGCAAAGTGCATATTGAAGCCTACTATCACAACTTTGAGCATTTCTTGAGAGGTTTTAGTCTATCACCTTGCACCTTAAACCCTAGAATATCTATTATAGGTGATCATTACCTTATCGGGACTCCTCCCATCAATGAAAATCCGTAAAGAGCAGGGGACCTTGGTTGTGATGATAGTGGCCCATTGTCCCATTGTTAACACTTAGTCTAGCTCTTTGTCTTGTACGATTTCCCTCTCTAAGGCCTACTAGATTTTGTGGTAACAAGGCCTTGGCACTTGCTCATTTATTCATGAATCTATATCTATATTCTAAATTATAACATTATAACTTAAAACTTCAATACTTTCTTTCAAAGTTTCAGTATAATTAGCTTTCCCTCTAATTTTTGGTTCAAATAATTTATAGCTTGTTATCTAAAATTGCTTCAAACAAAAGCTCAACAGACCTCATCCTTCATGGACTCTTTTAAAAATACACATTAAAACCTATTATTTGTAATAACTTGTAAGCATTTTGGGGATCTTGCAAAGACTGCTAAACATAAATAAGGAAAGGGGGAAATGAGACAGCTCCAATCTATGCTCATAGTTAAAGGTTGTAGAAAGCAAAATTGTTCACTCACAACTGCAGTAGTAGCAATCATAGCATAATCTGCCCATCTAAATACTTTTCTGACTTCTCCTCTTGAAGTATGGTACAAACTAGAAGCAACACCAACACCAACCAAGGAATTTGCATAAAGCATGTCACTTAGTCTTCTCCTGCATCATTAAATAAGAAAAATAAAATGACCAATCAAGCCTAAATACATGACCATGCACCTAGCATTCTTAAAAGAAATCTTGGATTCAATTAGTTTTCTCTCACCTTGGGGCCTGGATTCCAAGGAAGATGAAAGGAATAGAAGTTAACACATTGGCAGTAGTTTCGGCCAAAGTCTTATCACCTAAGGTCATACAAATTATAAAATTCTCAGACAATAAAAACAAAGAAAGAAAATATAGGAATCTCAGGCAATGATTTCTGATGCTCAATAAACCAATAATAATGGAAAAGAGATATCCAATGTTTAGAATTAGATGCATGCTAAATCCAAGCTACAAATGAAAAGTTTTGAAATCATACAAAAAGTATATCATATTTTTTAACAGCACAAGGCACTGCTTCTTAACATACAGCTTTTCAATTTAGAGATGAATTACCTAGATGACTGCATTGCACAACAGATCTAAAGCATCCCGGCCTCATTTGCCAGATCCTTCTCAAATGATGATGAGGCCAAGTAGTCCCAGAAATTTTCAAGTTATCATTATCTTCAAACCTGCATCAGAAATAGGTCAACTTCATCATACATAAGAACCTCACCATAAGCATGTTTATCTAGATTCTACAATATGAATTTCATCAAATAGAAAGCAATGGTACTACCAACACCGCCCTTTATGTAATGAAGTAGCAAATGTTAAGCAGCGTTGTGCAATTTTTTGGAAATTGACCTATGTTTTACAGAACCTTATCAAAGGAAACCTGCTGGACATTTTTCATTCCTTTGCATATCTGTGAATTATGAAACTAATGTAAAATTCTAGCAACAAGAGGAGACAAAATCTTACTGCATTGACAATCTTCTATCATCAACAGGAGCCTCAGAATTCACGTTGTTTGAAAGTTGAAAGCCCCCCTCTGAAGGAAGCTTTTGCTGGAAAGATGTATGATGCACCAATTGTACTCCATGGAGACCCCTTAATGGTCTCGGCTGCCTTGATCTTCTCTGGGCCCCCATTTACAGGGTTGTAGTGTCAACAAATTCAAGTGAACCCCTAGCTAATATGAAGTATGCGCTGTCCTTTTCACGTGTGTATTCCCGTCTAAACTAAATACTTAGTGCCATCAAAAGGAACATATTATGGAGAAGGTTTGCAGTTGCACTAGTGTAGCTCTCTGTTCACAAAATAAAACCACGCTATTATCTTGTGGGCAATTCTCAACGAAATGACAAAGAACAATTAAATATTGCTCAAAAAGATGACACCTACAATAACGCCTTTGCTCCTTTAGTTAAGCGATTTACAGGATTTTAAAGGTCGCTGGTCCACATTATATTCATCGAGGAAGGGCTATAAAAAACCTTCTTTCAGATTGAAAAGGGGACCAAAATTGAAAGACTTAAATTTTTCAAAAAGAATTTAACCTATCGGATGAGGGTAGCTGCTACCAAATGTTGTGAACTCCGGGGGGAAAGCAATGGCAAAATGATACACATTCAAATGAAAGCTCTACTGAGAAGGCATTAAATTCTGTATCTCAGCCACAGGTAAATTTAATTTCTCGATTGCACATCACAGGGAGGATCAACATATAAATAAGGCTGTAGATTTGTATAGCTTGTGACACCCAGGAAGGAAATGTGGGCATCAGTTAGTTAAATGACAACTCACTGCCATATTGGCAGGCAAGATTTTCTGATTAAAAGCCAATGCAGCCAACAAACCAACATAGTCCCTACCAGAGCTATTTCTTCTTTCTATGGGAACCATGACTTCCGCAATTCTAACAATTGCCTCACTTAAAATCCAAGGTATTTCTTTCAAGAGAATCAACACATCCATATTCTTGCATCAACATGTCGATGATAAGAAATAGCATTGATTAGCATTACTGCATAGAATAAGTCACTAAAGCATCTCACGCATGTTACATAATAATTAATCAGAATTACTTATTTTTTAATGAATTTGAATAATGTATTTGTTACTGGTGATTTTCACAGGGATGAAGAAATGGGATTGAGTGTAGTTAAATGAAATAGGTGATTTACACCAAGTGAGATTGAGTACCAAGTGGAATTGAATGTATTAAAATGAAATACATAATATCAAACATCAAGTCTAGTACTGCACACGGTAACCAGGACTTTAGAGAAGATTAACCATCCCAGTTATAACAAATATAACCAAGACTTCTGAGAAGATCACCCATAAAAAAAAAAGCTTTGGTTCAAAAACACTTATATAATAGTGAAACGTGACATCTCCTCTTTCACAGAGAAAAGCAGGAAATAAGAATGTTGTTTCAATCATTACAGAATTGTCGTTTGAAACATTACAGAATTTCATTGAGAGGACTGCAATAAGCTACTAGGGTAGGATTTCTCAGCCAGGTAAAAGAATCTCAGATAACGCCAGTCATAACACCTCACTTTCATCATTTATGCAATGCTAAGAAAACGTTCTCAGAAATTGCATAGATCCATCTGTCATATAATTCATTTCAATTGAAAATACGGAAAGAAAAAGCAAGGGGAAAGAAAGAAAGCATGGATACCTTTTCGAAGTACGCAATGCTTGGGGATGGCATTCAAACTCTACTCCACAGAATAGACGTTCGATGGAATTGTTAGTTTGATGCAGGAGGAGGGGTAGCCTCAGCCATCCATGAGGTCCCCTGAACATATCACTAGCACGATGCTAATGAGACAAGGAGAACCGAGGGAGGATTCATATTATGCCCAGTGAGCATATTCCTTGGTTCGCTAGAGAATCTCCCACGCCCTCTCCCTCTTATGAAAATAGATACGCTGATAAAATCACTACCATTTATATATAATCGTCTTCCCTTGAACATTTCAACTTTAAATGGCATTTCCCCGCAGCCTTTAGCAATTTATACCGACCTTCGGAGAGCGCGATGAAAAAAACACCGAGCGTGAAGCTACAAATTCAACCCCTGTTTTCCAAGACTAAAAACGTTACCAACAAACTTTTGTTTTTTTTCGGACCAATAAAATGTTTTCAGGAGGCTCTTCGTTGCGCACTCATTGAAATTTCTTTATGGTATATTCCAGATCAAATATACTTTTTGCAGGTTTCTTATCATTTTATTCTTCAGCATATGCTACTAGTTGTAGTAGTATATTCCATTAAAGCTGGAACCTTCCTTGTGAGCGGCATATTCCATTAAAGTTGATATCTTATAATATTATAGGTAGGATATCTTATATATGTATGATGATTAACTTCTATTAAGACCAGAATGAGCTGAAATTGAGTTAAATAATATAATTATTTTCTCTTTCATAAATAAATTTTTTGAAAAAAAAATAATTATTATATAAGAGATAATAATTTCCAAATTAAAATATGCATTATATGTTAAACATTTTGTATTATAAGAATTTGTTATATTTGATCAAATTAGCATTTATTAGTAGATTTCTTAATTAATATTGGTAATAATTTTAGAGTGGGTACAAAGAAAATTTGGCCTATGATCTCCCAATTGTTATTTATCACATTCCTATCACACTTAAACAATTAATACTTAATCAAAAACAACTCTAAATCTTCCAATATTATAGTATGCTATCAAAAAATTTAGTTGCACACCTTATTTATAAGATTTTCATGGTCCTCATACTCAAACCAAATGCATTCTCAAGACATGTAAGTCTAGAGAGTTTAACAATAACATAATCTTGGAATGCATATCACTAAGTATATGAACACTCTTAGGTATCATATCAAACCTTCATCAAACTTGCATTCAACCTTTAGCATATAATTGCATTTTATTATAAGTCATTAAGACACTTGGGATTAGCATACCACTCATTAATCTAAGCAAGATAATGTGGTGTCAAGATAAAACAAAAGCATTTATTCAAACATGCATTACAAAGTCACAACCATTCTCAATATTCTCATTGCACCATTTTGGAGCAAGTACTTACTTTGGAAATCGCATATTTACTCATACATAGGATATTTGAAATGAATTTATAGTATGGAGATTCTAATAAATTTTGAGAACTTCATTATAACACTCATGTCCTCTTACAGGAGTGAAAGCCTACCCCTTTATGGACCACCAACAGGGTTATTCCAGGTGGCGTGTTTTTCCTTGATTAATGGTGATGAGTCAGCCTGCATTCGTGATTAGCAGCCAGAGATTGTTGTCCTCACTTGCTAGTTTGACAACTAAGTTATGATAGGTTTTCCCACCTGTGAAAAAAAACACCCATGTCTTCTTAATTATTAGTAAGGTTATTAAACCAAATAGTTCCCTTCATTTGGGATAGTGTAAATCTTATCATACTCTTCATCGTGTATTAAAGTTGCACCCTATGTAAATCTTATTATACCCTTCATTATGTTTCATTACAATGAGTATTAGTTTTAGTACCCAAGATTCCCAAGTAGTCTTTCCTTCAATTACTAATAAGGATAAAAGCATCATACACTTGATAATTTCTCAATTGAGGTGGAACTTTCAAATGATACCTTGAGAAGGTTCACACTAATTTCAAAAAGGATAGGGAAAATGAGGCTCCCATTATGAAAGCCAATCTTCCTCGCCTAAATTTGCTTTTGATCCACCTACACACAAATTACAATGAAGACCAACACTCGTGTCTCTTTGCTTTAAGTTAATCACATAGGGCACATCTAAGAAATCCCCAAACATTACATTGAAATGCACATAAAGACATTAGGGGTTTATTTTATGAAATTGAAATGAGAGAGAGAGAGAGAACAACATCATATGGAACAAGAATGGAGTGTTTTCTCCACCTCGATGGACTCTAAATCTTCATATTGACAAAGAACCTTATTCCAAGTTGCTATTACAATAGTGGGTCATAAGGGGCACTTTTTGTCAATTTATTCAAAAATATATGAATATGTACTCAAGCCTCGTGAGGATAAAATTAACAGTTTAATTAGTTGGTTCAAAGAAGCCCTATATTCACACAAAACAAACACAATCCTAAATCTACCAATTGATCATCTCCAAAGCTAAAATATCCTCGAAGTTATACTTCAACCTATTATCTTAGTAACAACAAATTCAATGAGATCTGGGCTAGGATAGAACTAGAATAGTTTCATGTAGATAGCATCAATGTTAGAAGCAGTTCCATTTTAGAGTTGCTCAAAAAACCACATTTTATTGGTCCAATTTCATTTTCATTCTCCTTGTATTTAGTCATGTGAAATGGCACAAAATTCTTATGGAAGGAGAGGCATGATCCATAACAACATCCTATACATAATCTTAGAGCAAAATATATATCATGAAAAACAATATCGTGATGCAGGAGCATCTGGACTTAGCTAGCAATGTGAAAGTTTGTTCACATGTTGTGGCTAAACAAGTTGAATTTCACTGACCTGAGAGGTCAAAAGTCAGTTTTAACTGAGAGCGTTGGGTCTATCAAGAAATGAGTTATATTTCATTATTGTAATAAGTAGAAATTGCCTTATTTTAGATCCAAAGATAAGTTGTTAGCATAAGTGTGTGATAGAGCTGGAAAATAGAGATTTGATTATTAGATTGTTAAAATAGAAGATTGAGTTGTTAAGCACAATTAGAGTGGGATTCGATCGATAAAAAGGAGAAAAATGTAATGTAGAAGGATTGGCAAAGAGCAAGAAGAATTGAGGAAGCGAGAGTCGGGTGACAGAGCGAGGACTTCCATATTGAACAGAGGTCTTTTAAATCGTTGTAATCAAGCCGAAGGGTGAGACTCTATAACCATTTTTATAATAAATAATTGATGTTGTGTGTATGCTTATATATCGATTATGTGTGAAATTTCATTTTGGCCTTTGTTTAATTGTATTTGGGACGGAATCAAATATTTCTATGTTTTATGCTTTATGTTATAAAACTCAGTGTTCAAAGGTTAATCGGGATCCTTAGTGTTAATAACAGTGGCAGAAGCAAGCATTAAATCCCAATCGTTGATCTAAAGTCCAAACAACAGTGTGATATCACGCCAACCATTGGATTATATCGCATCGCACATTCCATTGGCAGTTGAATAGACCTCGGGCCTTAATACCATGCGATGTGCAATTGTTGATCCATCACATCGCAAATATTTCATGGTATGTGAACAGGCCTTGAGCATTAGGGAAATGTGATATGCGATGGCGCGATGCAATCACTGATTAAATCGCATCGCAACGATTCAAAGGTGGAAGTACCAAGTCCTAAGCCCTTGCGATTTGCGATTGCGACATCAGTTGTGGACCGTCGGATCAAAGGTGTGTGATCTACGGTACATTACCTTCAAGTGGCTCTATTGATCGGTGAATATTAGTTGTCAGGCTTATATAAAGGAAATCAGAGCGGTGAAGCGAAAGGCCTGAATATTAAGGGGAAAGGAACGCAAGGCCGATTGTTGATATTTATCAAAACAATTGATTCTTGCGTCATTTATGGTATCAGAGCACAAGGAGATTAAGGTTGATTACAGTAAACATGTCACCAAGGAGAGGAGCTGGCATTGGTCGAGGAAGGCCGGAAGCAAATGCAGTTCTGCTGGAGGAGATCCGAAGTCTGCGTACGAGGATGGAAACAATTAAGACTGCTCAGAGAAGAACACCTGATGAAGGGGATGACAATGCTAAAGAATAATCTTTTGAGGAAGAAGAAGAGGAGGAAAAGGAAACTACCAGAGTTATTAAGATGCTGGTGAAAGTAGGAGGAAAACTGAAGGTGGAAATTCCTACGTATGAAGGGAGTCTCAATGCAAAAGAGCTAATGGATTGGATCAGGTCATTAGACAAATATTTTGACTATGAAGAGGAAGCTGACAATAAGAAGAAGGTGAAATTTGCAGTTACCAGATTGAAGGGTCATGCAGCTATTTGGTGGGATGAGATACAGACATACAAAATAAGGAAAGGAAAGTCCAAGATAAACAATGGGACAAAATGGTGAGTAAGATGAAAGCCAATTTTATGCCTAAATATTATCAGTTAAATCTTTTTAAACAGTTGCGGAATTTAAGGCACAAAGGAATGTTTGTTAAAGAATACACAGAAGAGTTTTATAGATTGAGTATTAGAGCAGGACATGCAGAGGATGACATGGAGAAGGTAGCCAGATATATCAATGACTTACAATATGACATACAAGACGAGATCAACTTGTTAAGTCTAAAGACAATTGAGGATGCCTATCAAGCGAGTTTGAAGGCAGAAGAGAAGATGTTAAAAAAACAGAATCAGAGGAATAAAGGAAGAATCTTAGTAAGAGGTAGAGGAACTACCAGACCAAGGGGACAACAACATCAGCATGAAGCAGGCAGTTCAAGTAGCAGACCGCCACAAAGAGGGGATTTTAATAGAGGAAGATTTACACCCAGAGGAAGGGGTCGAGGAAGAGATATTTGGTGCTACAGATGTGGAGAATGGGGACATGTGTCGTGGGGCTGTCCTCATAATAAACCAGCAAGTCAGAGGAATGCGAATATGGCTGAGGCAAAGCCAAAAACACCTCAAATTATGGAAAAGGAAGAACCCCCTGAAGTAGGAGAATCCCTATTGTTGAGAAGGACATTGCTTAAGATAGAGAAAGAGATTGAAGAACTAGCATAGAGGAAGAATTTATTCAGAACTACCTGTAAATCAAAAGGTAAGTGTTGTAAAGTAATAATTGACAGTGGAAGCATTAATAACCTTGTTTCTACAGATATGGTGGACAAGCTTGGATTAGCAAAGACAGTGCACCCTACTCCTTACAAAGTGTCGTGGTTGTAGAAGGGACATTAGATTGTGACATAACAATGCAAGGTTGAAATATAGATTGGTACGTATAAGGATGTAATATTATGTGATGTAATGCCAATGGATGTATGCCATGTATTGTTGGGGAGACCGTGGCAGTTTTATCAGAAAGCTATTCATGATGAAATCAAAAACACTTATACTCTGGAGAAGGATGGAAATAAACATACATTGTTGCCATTGAAGGATGACACTGACAAAGGAGCACCTGGAAATAGTGTTATGTTAATGAGCGGAAAGGTGTTGTTGCAAGATATTGGAAAAGGTGAAGAAATGCATTTTGTTGTCATAGGGAGACCGAAGGTAATTTTAACTTCCAAAAACTTAGATGATTTACCTAAAGAAATCAAAACTCTGTTAAATGATTTCGCTGATATTATTGTGGATGAGTTGCCAAATGCATTGCCACCGATCAGGAGTATTAGTCATCATATTGATCTAATATCGAGAGCGAGTTTGCCAAATAAAGTAGCGTACAGATTAACTCCTCAAGAGAATGCAGAAGTTGGAAGACAAGTGCAAGAACTGATGGATAAGGGATTAATCAGAGAGAGTCTTAGTCCATGTGTTGTACCAACAATACTTAGTCCAAAGAAAGGAGGTGAATGGCGTATGTGCACAGATTCCAGAGCCATAAACAAGATCACAATCAGGTATAGATTTCCTTTGCCACGCATGGATGATTTAATGGATTGTTGGAGTGGATCAAAGTATTTTACTAAAATAGATCTGAAGAGTGGATATCATCAAATAAGAATTCGAGAAGGAGATGAGTGGAAGACTACATTTAAAACAAACAATGGGTTGTATGAATGGTTAATGATGCCTTTTGGACTCACTAATGCACCTAGCACGTTCATGAGATTGATGAATGAAGTCTTGAAGGAATATGCAGGCAAGTCTGTTATTGTTTATCTTGATGATGTTCTAGTTTTTAGTAAAAGTAAGGAAGAACATCTAGAGCATCTTAAATTGGTTCTAAGAACTCTACAGAAAGAGAAACTACTGATAAATCTGAAGAAATGTAGTTTCATGAAGGAAGAATTAATTTACTTGGGATTTGTAGTTTCTAAAGAGGGATTGAAAATGGATCCAGAGAAAGTCCAAGCAATTTGGAACTGGCCTATTCCCAGAAATGTATTTGAGGTAAGAAGCTTCCATGGTCTTGCAAGTTTTTACAGGAAGTTTATCAGAGATTTTAGTCAGATTTGTGCACCAATTCTTGAAACAATTAAGGAGACCAATCAGCCATTCAAGTGGACAAAAGCAGCAGACAAGAATTTTAAATTGATGAAGAGGAAAATCACAGAGGAATCGATTTTAGCTTTTCCTGATTTTGAAAAAGTATTTCAAGTTGAAACATATGCTAGCGGAGTTGCAGTTGGCGCAGTTCCAAGTCAGGAACAATGACCGATAGCGTACTTCAGTGAGAAATTGAATGAAGCAAAGAAGAAGTATTCTTCTTACGATAAATAGTTTTATGCTATTATACAAGCCTTGAGAAAATGGAGACATTATTTGCTACCAAAGGAATTCATATTGTATTCGGATAATCATGCATTACAGTTCATAAATAACCAGCCGAAATTGAACCAAAAGCATGCCAAGTGGGTAGAATTTTTGCAGAGCTTTACTTTTGTGATAAAGCAAACAAGTGGTAAGTTGAATAAAGTCGCTAATGCATTGAGCAAGGTACTTTTATTGTGCAAGAATTCAAAGTTGGTGTTGTAGGATTTGAAAAAATGATTGAAATGTACAAAGATGATGCAAATTTCAAAGATATCTATACAACAGTTCAAAATCCAATAGTTCATAACAGAAGTCAGTGGTTAGATTATCTCATCCAAGAAGGCTTATTGTTTAAAGGCAACAAGTTGTGTATTCCCAAATGTTCTATGAGGGAAAACATAATAAAGGAGAAACATAGTGGAGGATTATCTGGTCACTTTAGACAAGATAAAACCTTTGCTCATGTGAATGCTTATTATTATTGGCCAAAAACGCAAACTAATGTTAAGAGATTTGTTGAGAAGTGCAGGATATGTCAACATGCTAAAGGGAGAAGTCATAATACAGGGTTGTATCAGCCATTGCCAATACCAGGCCGACCGTGGGATGCAGTTAGCATGGATTTTGTTTTGGGATTACCAAAAACTCAAAGAGGAAATGATTCCATTTATGTTGTGGTAGATAGATTTTCCAAGATGTCACATTTCATTGCTTGTAAGAAGACTAGTGATGCAACACATATAGCTAATCTATTTTTTTTAGAAATTGTAAGATTACATGGATTGCCTACAAGTATTGTGTCTGATAGAGATACAAAGTTTGTAAGACATTTATGGAGAACTCTTTGGAAGAAACTAGGAGCTAACCTCAATTTTAGTTCAACATACCATTCTCAAACAGATGGACAGACTGAAGTAGTAAATAGGAGTTTGGGAAACATATTGAGAAGTTTAGTGTATCAAAATCCTAAGCAATGGGATTTAGCACTAGCTCAAGCTTAATTTGCTTATAATGACACTCCAAACCGAAGTACTGGAATGAGTCCATTTCATATTGTTTTTGGAATGAATCCAAGAGATGTGTATGAGCTCCAAAATTTGAGTAAACAGGAGACAAGAAGTGCAAAAGCTGAAGAGTTTGCAAAACAGATGCAAAGACTTCAAGAAGATGTCAAAGGCAGATTGCAGGAAAGCGGTGGTAAATACAAACAAAGAGTGGATATGAAAAGAAGAGAGAAATAATTCCAAGTGGGAGATTTAGTGATGGTATATTTGAGAAAAGAAAGATTTCCTGCTAAGACTTACAATAAACTGAAAATGAAAAAGATAGGGCCATGTAAAATTGTAAGAAACTTTTCGGCTAATTCATATGAAATTGAATTGCCAAAAGGGATTGGAATATCACCTATTTTCAATATTGTAGATTTGTATCCATACAAAGGGACAGAGATAGAGCTACAGGAGGAAACTACAGAAGATGAAGTTCAAACCTTGAACTAGGAAGAAAAAATGCCAAAGGCCATTAAGAAAGAAGTGGAAGTTGTTTTGGAGAAAAGAGTATCCAAAAGAACCAGAGGACAGACTTATTTTCAATATCTAGTCAAATGGAAAGGACAACTAGTGGAGGATGCGAGTTGGTTAACAACAGCCGAGTTGCAGAAGTATGGAGTAAGCCCTGAAACTCTGAGGGATGATTTCTTTCTTCCCCAAGAGTCTGATGCAGGAGCATCTGGACTTAGCTAGCAATGTGAAAGTCTGTTCACATGTTGTGGCTAAATAAGTTGAATTTCACTGACCTGAGGGGTCAAAAGTCAGTTTTTACTGAGAGGGTTTGGTCTCTCAAGAAATGAGTTGTATTTCATTATTGTAATAAGTAGAAATTGTCTTATTTTAGATCCAAAAATAAGTTGTTAGAATAGGTGTGTGATAGAGCTGGAAAATAGAGATTTGATTGTTAGATTGTTAAAATGGAAGATTGAGTTGTTAAGCATGGTTAGAGTGGGATTCGATTGATAAAAAGGAGAAAAATGTAATGTAGAAGGATTGGCAAATAGGAAGAAGGATTGAGGAAGCGAGAGTCGGGTGACAGAGTGAGGACTTCCATATTGAACAAAGGTCTTTTATATCGTTGTAATCGAGCCGAAGGGCGAGACTCTATAACCATTTTTATAATAAATAATTGATGTCGTGTGTATGTTTATATATTGATTTTGTGTGAAATTTCATTTTGGCCTTTGTTTAACTGTATTCAGGGTGGAATCAAATATTTCTCTATTTTATGCTTTATGTTATAAAACTCAGTGTTCAAAGGTTAATCGGGATCCGTAGTGTTAATAACAATGGCGGAAGCCCGCATTAAATTCCAGTCGTTGATCTAAAGTCCAAACAACGGTGTGATATCATGTCGACCGTTGGATTATCCCTCATTGCAACATTCCATCGACAGTTGAATAGATCTCAGGCCTTAAGACCATTCGACGTGCGATCATCAATCCATCGCATCGCAAATATTTCATGGTATGTGAACGGTCCTTGAGCATTAGGGAAGTGCAATATGTGATGCGATCTCTGATTAAATCACAACGCAATGATTCGAAGGTGGAAGTACCAAGCCCTAAGCCCTTGCGATTTGCAATTGCAATATCAGTTGTGGATCGTCAGATCAAAGGCGTGTGATCTACGGTACAGTACCTTCAAGCAGCTCTATTGATCGGTGAATATCAGTTGTCAGGCTTATATAAAGGAAATCAGAGCAGTGAAGTGAAAGGCTTGAATATAAAGGGGAAAGGAACGCGGGGCCGATTGTTGATATTTATCAAAACAATTGATTCCTGCGTCATATCGATGGAGTGAAAATGATATTTTTCATCTATGACTTTAAGATTCAATGACTAAGTCTTCATAACAACATAAAGAGAATAATAGAACCTTTTCAAATTTTGAATACAAAGGAAGCTCAATAAAATAGGGTATTGAAAATTCGTAAATAAAACTCATGCAATAAGAAGAGCGACATGGTGGTAATGTCATTGCTTTTGTATTTTGTGCATGTAGCGCACATGCAGAAAATACATCAGCAACATTGCCACCACATGGCTCTATGTTCCCTTTGTAGTCACCTATAAATTGCTAAAGGCAAATTAACTTTGCTCAATCTATTAGTTGAGACTGCAATGTTGATAAGATAATTACTTGACCTTAATCAGGCTCAAATCACATACCTATTTTCTAAGCTTCTCTTTTAACATTTCTTGAGGGATAAGACTTTTGAGGAATAATTCATTGCAGTGTGTGCTAACCAATCAAGCACATTATGGCATATATTCATAAACATGGCAAGAATCTTGTGACTAGAAAACATTTGGCTTTCAAGGACATCATAAAACTTCAATTCCATGGAAATTCAGAAAAATCTACGCCCCTCCATATATTTTTCCCCATAAAAACATACAGACGTGCGAAAGACTTCAAGTTCCACTATACCACAATAAATTTATTTTTATTAATTTCATATTTTAACTTATTATTCATTAATTTCACATTTTAACTTATTATTCATTAATTTCTTTTACGACAACACTATCAATGCAATTTGCACGGTTGACAAAGCTCCAACATATTGACTTCCATGGTTGCATCCAGTTGGAGACGTTACCGAAATCTTTCAGTTGTTTAAAACAACTTGAATATCTAGATCTCAGTAAGCAAAAGTCTTATGCGATCGAGCCATGCAACCTACATATATCGTCTCTAAGGATGTCGTGTCTGCGTGTGACAACTGTCAACGAAGAAGCACAAATCAAATTGTAAAATTAAATAGCTGGGAATCTTTTATTATTGGAAGCGGTTCCTTGAAAAGTTTACCATCTATAAAGGAATTGAGTCACTTAACAAATTTAAGCATATAGACATGTAGAATAAACTATCTTCCATCTATGAAGGAATTGAGTCACTTAACAAATTTAAGCATATAGACATGTAGAATAAACTATCTTCCATCTATGAAGGAATTGAGTCACTTAACAAATTTAAGCATATAGACATGTAGAATAAACTATCTTCCATCTATGAAGGAATTGGGACCACTAATTTCAATCTTTGAAGGTGGAGGACTTTCATTAGTGAATTGAATTTACAAAATTCAAACCAACAAGTTTAGAGTCTTAAATCTAGAAATTGTCTATCTGAAGACTCTATGCTTTTTGAATAATTTAAACCTCTGAATCAATCCTCCATAGTAATCGTATGGTCTCAGTAACCTTAATTATATAACCCTACAAAAACAATATTATATATTTATATATATTATATAATATAACCCTACAAAACACAAATGTAAGAATGATATCAATTAGTGGAGAATTTTGCCCACGTCTTAAAATAGTCAACCTGAAGCAGAATAAAAAATTAATTGAAGTTGGTTTAACCAAAACTTCAATGTTGGAATGCTTACTTCTCTTGGCTTCTAGCAGATTGAAGAGCATTTCAGGTATGTCTGATCTGGCAAAGCTCAAATATTTGGACATGAGCAAGTGTTGCGAGCTGGAAGACCTTCCTAGTTTTGCACATCTTAGTGCCTTGGAGTGGTTTACAGCCTATCAATGTTGGAAGTTGCATAACACTGGTGCATTGAACTGCTGCAAGGATTGAAAGAGTTTAGAATTTTAGCTGACAATGGAGATATATGGAATTGCTTTCATGGTTTGCAGGTAATCTATCAACAATACAAATTTTGAGTGGCTATATTAGATAGTTGCCATGTTACTAATAATTCAATTTAATTTGTGAGAATATTATAAAGATTGTTGTCGGAGGAGATTATTTCAGGTGGGAGAGCAGCAGCAATAACATGGATAGGAGTGGCAAGGATTAATTTGAGTTCATCGTATGATCCTGATGGGAAAATTTGGGCGAGCCTTCCATTGTTGACACGGCGATGTGTCTTTTTCGTTGGAGACATTTTTACTTGTGCTCAAAGTACTTGCTTAAAGACGTTGATACACTATTATTGGAAGTGTTGAAAAATGTGTAACTAGGTTAGGTCTTCATAAATATGAAATGTACTTTTGATTCTTGTATATTATAAAATGAAAGAAAAAGTGTTATTGTTATTTTTCAGAGCATAGGTTTTATGCTCAAGGTCTTTTATTTTAGAGGTCAAGCACCTATTGAGTGCTTCTAAGGTTTGACCTAGGCCAAGAAGTCAAAAGACTCATTGTCATTGAAGACTCCTTCAGGCACATTGTAACTTGTAAAACTAATTATTTTTGTATTTTAAAGTGTCAAGAAACCCTCCAAAACCAAGTCGGCCTAATTTGAGGAACTTCGTCCACCTTGGAAGCCTATATATAGGAGGGAACTCGACCTCCTAGAAACAATTTATTTCTCTCATCAAGTGAGCGAAGAAGAAGAAGAAAAAGAAAAAGGCTATGAAGGAAGAAGGAGGGCGAAGATCAAGTGTTTGGGCTATTCTCTCTCTCTCTCCTCTTACGTGTGAAGGAAGAAAGCTAGGGTTTCTGCTACCGGGTTAGGGTTTTGCTGCTGCAGGATTGAACTTGGAAGAAGTGTAAAAAGAAGATCAAAGAAGGGCTCATTAGATCATCGTCAAGCTCTATAAGAGAAACAAAGTCAAGCAAAGGTTTGAAGAAGTCTTGGAAGGCAAAAATAAGCTCACACGTGTGAAATCAGTTATTGTTGGGAGGGCCGAAAATTTTAGACTTGCAGTAGAGGCCGCAATTCTATTGTTGGGCGTCGAAGTTGTGTTATTGGAAGAGTTTTGACTAGGTTTGACTTGAACAAAGGAAGTACATCATAAGGGAAGGTCCAACTTGGTCTTCGAAGGGTATTGGTCTTGGTCTATAGGTCTTGGAATTCGTCAATTAAATAATCTTGTTATGGCGGCTACAACCACCCTCGAAAATTTTGCCTTCGCCCCATTTTGTAGCCTCCCTACTCAAAATCATTGCAATTATCTTGCATTGATCAGGTACTTGTGTCTATTTGAGTTAGTCTGTTGTTTCACAGCTTGTATTTAATTCACTTGTTCTATCGGTCAACCACAAGCACACCCAACACTTGGTTCACATCCAGTCACCCGCCTGTCAGACAAACCTGCACAAACCTAAAGGACAGCTGTCTTCCCCTCCAAAAATGCACAAAGTAGGCCAGCAGCTGCCCTGCACTCAGAAATTTCACACAGCAGGCTAGGAAGCCTTACTCTAGAAATTGCATAGAGTAGGCCAACTAACGCTGCTCTCCAGAAATGTGCAGTTTCAGCTAGTTGCATTGCCATCCAGAATTGCGCAGAAACTGGCCTAGCTACACTGTTGTCCAAAAATGTGCAAAGTAGCCCAATCCAACTGCACTGTTCTTCGAAATTACGCAAAACTGGCTAGCTACACTGCTCTGCGTAAATGCGTAAAGTAGCCCTGCATCACTGCTCTGGTAAATTGCATAGAGTTGGCTAGTCAGCCAAGGCCTCCCAGTCCAGAAAAAAGGCAGAAATTTTCCCTCACTGATTGTCTGTTGCATGTGCCGGCAAGTTGTCTGGTTCCCTCTAGAACTACACAATCCTTCCTTGTATGTCGGGCAACTTTTCCTTTTAAAAAAGCAAAAAGCAAAAAAATCAACCCTAGATTTTAGGGATCTATTTTTAGTAGTAGGAGTTACATGCAAAACCATTTTTAGAAACTTCTCGCCTAGTGTCGTTTTTCCCTAATTTTGTGCCACGCGCGTGATAAACCCTAATTTTGCCAAATCTATTTAAACGATGCCTCAGAGCTCATTCTTCACATTCGATCTTAGAGCTTTGGCATTCCCGAGGCATCTAGGAACCTTCGGCACAGTCGGCGCAACTTTACCAGGTAAGTTTTTTTTTCATGCCTTTTGTTGTTGTTTATTGTCGCTTTTTAGTTTCGACTTGTATGAGTGTTGTTTCCTTGGTTTTATTGAACAACCGTCGGCGTTTCAATGCATTTTAGATTGTAGAAGTGTTTTTTCAATTTTTTCCTTAATTTTATGTTGACTGTGCTAGACTCGCCAACATGTCAAGGGGATCTTCCCGGTAAGAAGTCCCAATTAGAGCTCTAACCGTTTGGCGTAGGAGTCCCAGCAATGGGTCGTAAGGTAATGCCTTGACCGCGATGTCGCACAGAGGCAAGTAAGATAATTTTGTCAATAGCAAGGGTGTGATTGATGTAGTGAGTCAAGGAAGGTGTATGAGAGGTTTCAACACTTCGAAGGGGGAAGGAGGTGAATGTGAGTTCCAGGTTGAAAGGGATCAGTCCCAACTCTGCTAGGAACACACAACACAAAAGACATGCATATCTTCCGCTGGAGCAGTCCACTCGAATGCGAGAGTCACATCATAAAAGGTAAGATACACATACAACACTCACGGATCAGTCTGAGACGAGTGTTTGGTCAATTTAGTGTGATCTAAATTGCTATTTATATTGTCAACCCGGGGTTCGTAGACTGACGAAGTGAGGTGTACTATATGTACTTAGATAACCATTTTCTTAAGTTTTTGTCGTTTTAAGCTTTTTAGTTTGTTTTTGAATTTTATTCTTTTCTTACTGTGTGGTGATGAAAGTGAAGTGTGAAGTGTGTGGAGTGTGAATGATTATGATTTCTATGCTTGAAAATTGCTCAAAAGAAAGCTTTACAATAACTGAAATGAAACCAATCAAAAAGCGAACTAATGGCAATGGCCCAGTATCCTTGCTGCTGAAAACGAAAAGAAAGCAAAAACTTGGAAAACAACTCAAACTAAAGTAAAGCAGTTAACTCACACTACTTGAGCTTTCTCGATCCTATGCCCCTTGGCTCAATCTACCTTAGGGAAGTAATCATGAGCATAACAAGCAACATGATATTTAACTGTTAAAGAAAATAAATTGCAAAAGGAAACTAATCATACTACTTGGATTCTTCAAATCCTTTACCCCTTAGCTCAATCTACCTTGGGGAAGTAATTATGAACATCACAAGCAATATGATAACTAAATATAAAAAGAAATTAATCACACTACTTAGACTCCTTTAGTTCTTTACCATAGAGCTCAATCTACTTTATGGAAACAACTATGAGTAAGTAATATGACACTTAAATCACACCACCGTTAGTGATCTTCTGATCTCCTACTGATATAGTCATTGACCACAGAAAGAAATCATAAAATTATTAATTAGTATGACACCTAATTTAGCAGAAAAAGAAATAAACAAATAACAATTTGAAAAGGACAATGTTGAATGTAAATTGCAGAAAATAAAGGTTAGCAGACAGGACAAGATGATCACATATGCCAAGAGTTATTAAAGCAAATAAAAGATTGCCTGGGCTGCCTAAAAGGACCTGCAAAAACACTGATCAGTTTATAAAGACAAAGATATAAACAGTAGAAATCATAAAGCATAACATCTTATGTACAAACTAATGACAAAATAAAAGCATAAAGAAACTTAAACAAATACTTTACAGGGCTTTAGTATGCAGGGGCCCTTTGCCACTTCAGCCAATCAAATGATCACAAAACTATCTTCAGAACAGTCTACTCATGTATTTAAATCAGTGACATGTAAAACAGTGGGGTGGTATAACCAACAGCGTGCGAAAATTACATAATAGCTCAGAAATTCTATGCAGCAAAAGTCTCTTTACAACGTTTGGAAACGCGTTATTTATAATGTAAAAGTCCTACAGCTAATTAATCAACAACTTAGGCTATTAACTGCGTGCTATGGACACGTAGATCTCATGAACCGAGATCTAGTTAACTGTCGTTATGCTTCTTAAATCCTGGAGTGGTGGGCTGTTAGATTTGTTGTTCAAAATCGATCCTCAGATGCACTGGAGCCTCCGTGAGCTGGGAACTAGGCCACGTTTCATTCACGTGCCTTTAACAGTAACGTGCCACCGCTGGACTCTTCGGTTGGCCACGTCTTTGACTTAGGTTGACCGCAGCTTCAAAATGATGATTTGGCTGGTTCAAAGGGACACGATCCATGTACATGCCATATGGAGCTTGCCCATATGGCCCATTCCTTCAGAAGACATCTGGAGTACAGCCTTTAACAAAATGGCTGCGGAATCCTGTGCGGGCTGCGGAAACCTGTGCTGGCTGCGGAAATTGACAAGTTTCCGCAGCTGCATGAACAAAAGACTAAACCAAACAACAGACATCAGTATAGTTAGAAAACCATAAAAAAACTCCTTTTTAAACTATAATGCAATGATTCAACCACTGGATGAGTGAAGTGAGTGGAGTATGAGGGTTAAGAGGGTGTGTAGGAAGGTGCAAGGTTGAGGCTCAACAACACCCTCAAAGAAAGATGAAGATGGTGGCCATGATCTTTAGACAGGGCCCCTCCGTATGAAAACTATAGGTGGACAAGGTCATGGAGGAGTACGAGGACATATTCACCTCCTCTGTAGGGGTTCCTCTACACTATCAGGTCAAGCACTCCATCGATCTGACTCTAGGTGCACCGCTACCGAATGGACCAATTTATTGGTGCTCTGTTCTGGAGAATGATGAAATCAAGAGGCAGATTCAGGAGCTGCTGTAGAAAGGTCACATCCATTTGAGTTCATCGCCCTATGGGAGCCCGATATTGTTGGTACAGAAGAAGGATGGGACTTGGAGACTCTGTATTGACTATCGGGCACTGAACAAGATCATTGTCTATAATAGGTACCCAATCCCATAGATTGATGATCTCCTGGACCAACTGAATGAGGGAAAATATTTTAGCAAGATCGATTTGAAGTCAGGATATCACTAGGTACTAATCGAACCCTATGATATGTGGAAGACTACCTTCAAAGCCAAGGAGGGCATTTTCGAATGGTTGGTTATGCCTCTCAGATTGATGAATGCTCCTGCAACCTTCATGAGGCTAATGGATGACATCTTGCGGACATTCATCAACTCATTTGTAGTGGTATACTTGGATGACATCCTGATCTTCATCTAGAGTTGGAAATATCACCTCCACCACATCCGACGGGTTATCCAAACACTGCGACAACACAAGTTATGTGCCAATTTGGAGAAATGCACTTTTGGCATGATCCAGGTTCAGTATCTGGGATACATTATTGATGAATAGTGGGTGCATGTGGATCCATAACATAACATCCATGTGGAGCATTCTTCTACTTCAACCTCAACTTCATCTTCAGGAATGGCACTTTCTGCATGTCGTTGTCAATCATCTCAGTCTGGTTATGCATTAAATGTATCTTCTTCTTCTCATTCTCATGAGTGGCTCATTGATTCTGGAGCCTCTTATCACATGGCCAAAAACAAAGCCATGTTTTCTTCTTTAAAAGATTGTAACACCAAAAATATATATGTTGGTGATGATAGATCTCTTAATTTTGTAGGGACTGGAACTGTTCATCTAGACAATGGTCAGTTTAATGATGTATTATGTGTTCCAACCTTATCCAGCAACCTTCTATCTGTATATCAGATAACTCATTCAGGTGAAGGTAAAATTGTTGAATTTTCACTTCATGATGTTGTAATCAAGGATCTAAGAGATCCTAAACAGATTCTAGCTACTGGTATTGCTGATGATTCCACAAGGTTGTATAAGTTTCACAACTTTGGGTCATCAAATCTTCCCTCAGTATTTGTTGCTCATAATGATGAAGTGAGCAAACTTTGGCACGAGCGATTTGGTCACTTAAACTATCGCTCCCTTCAGCATCTATGTAAAGAAAATATGGTGACAGGTCTTCCTATGGTATCTTGCAGAGATGGTGTTTGTTCCGGATGTGTACTCGGAAAACATCATCGGGACAGGTTTGACAAACGTGCCTCTTGGCACGCCAGCCCCTTTACAGCTTGTGCACAGTGATTTGTGTGGTCCACTTCCTGTTGCTTCATTCTCTGCTGCAAGTATTTCTTAACTTTCATTGATGATTTCTCTAGACGCACTTGGGTATACTTCTTAAAACTCAAGAGCGAAGTATTTAACACATTTTTGGCCTTCAAAGCCTTTGTTGAAAAACAATCTGGACATCAAATTCTTAAGCTAAGAAATGATAATGGTGGAGAATATGTTAAAAACACATTCATCAACTTTTGCACCGAAAATGGAATTCAAATGCAACATACTGTTCCATACACTCCACAACAAAATGGTGTAGCTGAAAGGAAAAAATCGCACCTTAAAGGAAATGGCTAATTGTATGCTGCAATCTAAAGGACTCAGTCTTAGTTTTTGGGCCGAAGCAATTAATTGTGCAAATTATATAATAAATCGCACTCCTACTAAGGTTCAAAAGAATATCACTCCAGAAGAAGCTTGGAGTTCCATTAAACCAGATGTAAGTCACTTTCGTGTTTTTGGAAGTGAAGCATGGGCCCATATTCCAGATGAAAAGCATAAAGCTTTAGAGCCTAAGAGTGAGAAATGTACTTTTGTTGGATATTCTGAAGATGTAAAAGGTTATAGACTTATTCCATTTAAGTCCAAAAATGTTATCATTAGAAGAAATGTAAAATTTGATGAAAATAAATCGGCCTGCGAGCCTAGTCCGGCGGATGTGCCACCTCTTCCTATCTCTTCTACTTTTGAAAACATTTCTTCTTCAGATGATGAAAGTGAGGATGATAATCCTCCACCACCTTCTCAGGATCCTCAACTTCCAAGATGGGTCCGTGCTACTCGGGATGCAGCAGGTGATCTTGCCGATGATCCTACAGATCAGCGACGTACACGTTCTCAGTTTGAAAGAGCCTCTTCTTTACTGGCTCAAGCTCCAGTAAATCATGATCCTGACACTTTTTGCAGAAGCTTCAGGCCATCCACATTGGGAAGCAGCTATGAATGAAGAATATCATTCATTGTTGGCAAATGATACATGGGATCTTGTTCCTCTACCAAAGGGACGCAAACTTGTGAGATGTAAATGGGTTTACAGAACAAAGTATGGACCAGATGGGAAAGTTGATAAACATAAAGCTCGTCTTGTTGCTAAGGGCTTTTCACAGGTTTAAGGCATTGACTACACTGAAACCTTCTCCCCTGTTGCCAAAATGAACTCTATCCGCCTTGTTCTTTCCCTTGCCGCCTC
>APFE031243362.1:311829-323807 GCA_000404065.3 Pinus taeda
GCTTTTCTAGGTGTTATTCTGACAATACTATCTACACCAAGAAAGTGGGCAACTCTCTTATCATCCTTGTTCTTTATTTTGATGATCTTATTCTTACTGGTAGTGATCCCAACCTTATAAACCATGTGAAGTCCAGCCTTAAAAAGAAATTTGAAATGACAGACTTAGGACATTACACTATTTTCTCGGTCTTCAAGTCTTGCAATCCAAGGAGGGTATTTCCCTTTCCCAGTCCAAGTATGCTTGTGATATTCTTCGTCATTTTCACATGGAAGAATGTAAGCCAGCCCTTTCTCCCTTTCAGTCTGGAGTCAAACTTTCAGTCTCTTGTACTTCTCCTGAAGTTGATGCTACCTTATACCGTCAACTTGTAGGAAAACTCTTGTATTTAACCCATACTCATCCTGACCTTTCCTTTGTTGTTGCCTTGTTGCTCGTTTTATGCAAAACCCCCGTGAAAGTCATTGGAAAGCAGCGAAAAGAATACTTTGTTATGTTCGAGGTACAGTTCAGTTTGGGATTCATTACAGTGCCAAAGCAGCTCCTCTATTAGTTGGTTTCACTGATTTTGATTTATCACAAATCGGGCTCAAAACAGGCCACTATAGGTCATCCTACAAGATGTCTTCAATATGTTTTTATTCACCTATAGGATCCCCTATTTTCCTACAAGAACATAACGAAAGCATAAGGAGTGATTGGGACAGTGGTATGGAACTTAGGGAAGGTGAGTGATGGAAGGAATAAGGCAGGGGAGTGGTTGGAACTCACTTAGAACTCAAACCGAAGCTCTATGATGGTTAGATTTGCTCAACAAGCATGGCACGTTGTTCTTGTGAAATGATAATTTGGATTGTGAAATTAGTGGTGTTTGGCAATCATGGGTAGTTATAGTTTGCTTAAGGTTGATGATATGAGGTCTTCCTGCAATATTGAAACTCCCACAATATACAAATCGTTGTTGGATTTTATCCATAAATCATTTCAAAATAAGAAAGGTTTACAACAACATAGGAAAACATAATTTCATCATTTATTTACCTAGTACTTGCATGGAAATGCTTGAAGCCTATTATGAAAGCACCGTTAAATCTAATACAAAACTTAAGATATAAAAAATGACAACTGCAACCTATCTTCTAAAGCTGAAATATGCTCACCTAATTAGCAGAAAAACCCTTAATTTCATAAGAAACCAGAATTTTGTCTTTTTGGGCTGAATGAAATTTTTTCCTCAAACCATGGTCCCTGAAGGGAGGAATGAGGTAAGATCCATCTGATATCAAACTTTTTTTATATTTCCTTATCTCTCTAATGCTATTGTTTAATCTATGCAAAAATGGAAGCAAACTAATCAAATTCACCAATACTTGCAATGTAACAATGCCAAAACCAATTCAACAAGTAATCTATGAAATAACCTAAGAATGCAAGTAAAGTAAGAGGAATCTTTGCTGCTAGGGTTGGGCCCTAACCCAAGAGCTTTAGCTCTCTGAGTCAACTCAGTGCTGGATCAAGGGAATGCTCATTTTGATTAATATATCAAAAAATGCATAACATGGTTTTGTCACAATTCTTCAACTCGAAAGTGATTAGCTATATTTCATAAAAAATCCAAATCCTAATGAGGCTCTAGGCCTTTTATTTATACAATTGAAGTTTCCAACAACTTCCTTAAATCTAGGGAGGCTTGGCTCCCAATCTTAGGATTAATTGGTTCTTAACTTCACTGGCTTAGATACCAATGATCCTCTTGACTCGGTTGCTTGCAACTTCGAGCTGGTGTGATTTGATTGAGGGATCTTTGAATGAGTGAGGATTTAATGAGGGAGACTCCTATCCTATAATTTCTCCTTGTCTCATTCGAGTTCCTGCACCTTAATTTGTAGGAATTTACAGGGTAAGTTCCTTAGATAGAACACGAAAGGACACCACTCACAAACAGATCACAAATTAATACACTAGTATTCTTGACGTGGTAACCCTCAAAGAGAGAAACAGTCCACGGCTTGAGCCAACGTTTCCTCCGATACAACACCAAAGGACACCGTTCACAAATAGATCATAGATCAGTACACCAATATTCTTGATGTGGTTAAAACCCTCAAAGAGTGAAACAGTCCACGCACGACTACTTCAAGCAATTTATTAATGTAAAAGAAATAAAATTTACATAAGATTCTCTCATGAACGGTCACCTTACAAATGACCCTGCATGCTCTTTAAATAGAGATCATGGACCAATCAGGTGTTAATCTATGGATCAAGTGTTGCTAATACCAAGGAGATAATGAATCGTCAGCTCACTTCATGTCTAGAACCTATCATGACCGTCAGATTGTAAGTTACAAAAGTACATAGTAAAGAAACACACTTTACTTAACTCTAAATTAGACCAAGTTATACTTAACTATTTCCTATGTGTCAGAATATCCAAACATCCCCCCTTAAGAACAACTTGGGACAAGATTGAAGGATACACAAATATGACACAATAGGAGAAGGAAGGAGGAATTAGAGCCTATCCCTCCTTAGTGACAACTTCCTGAACTCCAACCATAAATCAAAGTTTAGTAAACTTCACCTCTATGAGAGCCTTTGTAAATATGTTTGCAACTTGATCATTGGTTGAACAATATTGCACTTCAAGAACATGGTCATGAATGATATTTTTGATGAAGTGCATGTGTAGTTCAATGTGTCTGATGCACTGATGTTGGACTCAATATTTACATAGTTGAATGGCACTTTGATTATCACACCAAAGTGTAGTCAGATGGTGCTGCTAAAAGCCAAACTCGGACAGGATCTAGAAGCCACAAGGATTCCTTACTAGCTTCTATGGTGCCATAATACTCTGATTCTATTGAAGAAAGAGAAATGGCACTTTGTTTCTTGCAAGCCCATGTAATAGGTCCAGAACCAAGAGTGAAGACATAACCCACAGTAGACTTTCGATCATCAGGGTCACCAGCCCAATCAGAATCAGTGAAACCAATGAATAGAGGAGATGCTTCTACACTGTAATGAATCCGAAATTGAACTGTACCTCAAACATAATGAAGTATTATTTTAGCTGCTTTCCAATGACTTTCATGTGGGTTTTGCATGAATCAAGCAATAAGGCCAACAACAAAGGAAAGGTTAGGACGGGTATGGGCCATAATTTTTTTTCCTACAAGATGACGGTATAAGGTAGCAACAACTTCAAGGGAAGTGCATGTGATTGAAATTTTGGCTCCAGACTGAAAGGGAGGAGGGGCTGGCTTACATTCTTCCATGTGAAAGTGGCGTAGAAGATCACATGTATACTTGGACTGGGAAAGGGAAATACCTGCCTTGGATTGTAAGACTTGAAGAGCAAGAAAATAATGCAAGTGTTCTAGGTCTGTGATTTCAAACTAATTTTTAAGGCTGGACTTCACATGGTTTATAAGGTTGGGATCACTACTAGTAAGGATAATATCAACAACATAAAGAATAAGAATGATAAGAGACTTACCCACTTTCTTGGTGTAGACAATATTGTCAGAATGACACCTAGAAAAGCTAGTATCTAAAAGAAATCTATCCATTTTGGCATACCAAGCCTAAGGGGCTTGCTTGAGACCATAAAGGGATTTCTTAAGGTGACATACAAGGCTAAAGTCTATTTGTATAAAGCCAGGAGGTTTTTCCATATAGATTTATTCATGCAAGTCCCCATGCAAGAAGGCATATTTAATATCCATCTAATGAACTTCCCATTTGGAAGAGGTAGTAAGGGAAAGAACAAGGAGGATAAAGTTCATTTTGGAAATAGGGTAGAAGGTTTTAGTATAGTAAATGCCTTCAAATTGTGAAAATCCCTTAGCAACAAGACAAGATTTATGTTTATCAACTTTTCCATCTAGTCCAAACATGGTTATGTAAACCCATTTACATCTAACAATTTTTCTTCCCTTTGGAAGAGGAACAAGGTCCCATGTATCATTTGCCAATAATGAATGATATTCTTCATTCATAGCTTCGTCCCAATCTGGATGGCTTGAAGCTTTTGCAAAGGTGTCAAGATCATAATTTATTGAAGCTTGAGCCAGTAAAGAAGAGGCTCTATCGAACTAAGAACATGTATGTCCTTGATCTGTAGGATCACATGGAAGAGAACTTGTTGCATCTCGAGTAGCACATACCCATTTTGGAAGATGAGGAGCTAAAGGAGGATCCTTAGAAGGTGGGGGAGGATTCTCATCCACGCTATCATCAGTTGAGGAATAAATATTCTCAGAAGTAGAAGGGATAGAGAGAGGTGGTACATCTGTTGAACTAGGCTCGTAGGCCGATATATTATCAACAAACTTTACATCTCTTCTAATGATAACATTTTTGGATGTAGGTGAAAGAAGTCTATATCATTTGAAATCTTCAGAATATCCAACAAAAATACATTTTTCGCTCCTAGGTTCTAAGGCTTTATGTTTCTCATCGGGAATATGGACCCATGTTTCACTTCCAAAAACATGAAAGTGACTTACATCTGGTTTAGTTGATCTCGATGCTTATTCTGGAGTGATATTCTTTAAAACCTTAGTAGGAGTGCGATTTACTATGTAATTTGCATAGTTAATTGCTTCTTCCCAAAAATTAAGACTAAGTCCTTTAAATTGACGCATACAGTTAGCCATTTCCTTTAAGGTGCGATTCTTCCTTTCAACTACACCATTTTGTTGTGGAGTATATGGAACACTGTGTTGCATTTGAATTCCATGCTCAGTGCAAAATTTGATGAAATTTTTGTTAACATATTCTTTGCCATTATCAGATCTTAGCTTAAGAATTTGATGTCCATATTGTTTCTCAACAAAGGCCTTAAAGGCCAAGAACATGTTAAACAATTCACTCTTCAGTTTTAAGAAGCATACTCAAGTGCGTGTGGATAAATTGTCAATGAAAGTTAAGAAATAATTGTAGCCAAAAAATGAAACAACTAGAAGTGGACCACATAAATCACTATGCACAAGATGTAAAGGGGCTAAGGAGTGCCAGGAGGCACATTTTTCAAAACTATCCCAATGATGTTTTCCATGTACACATCTAGAACAAACACCATCTTTGCAAGATACCATAGGAAGACCTGACACCATATTTTCTTTACATAGATTTTGAAGGGAGTGATAGTTTAAGTGACCAAATCGCTCATTCCAAAGTTTTCTCACTTCATCATTATGAGAAACAAATACTAAGGGAAGAGTTGATGACCCAAAGTTGTTAAACTTATACAACCTTGTAGAATCATCAGGAAAGTCGGTAGTTAAAATCTGTCTAGGATCTCTTAGGTCCTTAATTATAACATCATGACGTGAAAATTAAATGATTTTACCTTCACCTGAATGAGTTATATGATATACAGATAGAAGGTTGCAAGATAAGGCTGGAATTCATAATACATCATTAAATTGACCATTGTCTAGATGAATAGTTCCAGTCCCTGCAAGACTAAGCGATCTATCATCACCAACATATATATTTTTGGTATTACAATCATTTAAAGAAGAAAACATGGCTTCATTTTTGGCCATGTGATAAGAAGCTCCAGAATCAATGAACCACTCATGAGAATGACAAGAATAAGATACTTGACAGGCACATGCAGAAAGTGTTATTCCTGAAGATGAAGTTGAAGTTGAAGAGTGCTCCAAATGGATGTTATGATTCTTCATTGCTGCTTCCAAGGCTTCCATCTTCTTAAAGCATTTGGATTCTAAGTGGCCATCTTGATTATAAAATTTGCAATGTTTATCAGTCTTCTTCCAGTTGTTTTTATTTTCCTTATCATTTTGTTGAATTGATTTTTCATTCTAAGACTGAAAGTGCTTAGGACCCTTGGTTGGTTTAGGACCATTATTTTTAGGATGTTGGTTCTTAAGATTTTTTGGACTTGGTTTCTACTGGGTGACTAAGGATTTCTTAGAAGAGTTTCCGATATTAAGAAGAATAAGATGTAAGAGTTTTTCTTGTTTTCTTATTAAAGAATCACAAAAGGCATCAAGAGAGGGGGACTTGTAGGCTTGTCCTAAATAAATAAAGGTTTCTATAGTAGAATGGAAGGTGGAAACAAACACAGAGTAGGTTGGTCCTAACTTAGTAAGAATGGAATAGATAAGGCTACCATCTTCTTTCTTAACCTTAACACCTTTCAAGAGAGGTCTAAGGGTCTTTAACTTGGACAAAAAATATTCAATGGAAGAAAAATTAACTTATTTTCTAGTTGATGGACTCTAATTTCATTTTTAATTCCAAAAAAATTATTGAGCTGTTTCATTGCTTCATTAGGGGTATCAAGTTCTATGATATGGAATCTAAAGTCTAGAGAAATAAACATCCCTATCAACCCACGTGGTTGATCCTGCTTATTTTCCCATTTGACTACCTTATCTTCATGTTTAGATTTGGACTCTTGGCTTGAGGCTATTATAAAAAGACCTTTACTTCTAAGTAAATCCTCCATGTAGGACACCCATTGCAGGTAGTTAGTGCTATCAAGAATAAATTGGCATGAAATTTCCATTTTAACCAAAACTGAAGTTGTAGATGTTGAAACTAAGTGTTGAAATGGAAAGATCTCGAAAGATTAGGCTGATTAAAAAAAACAGCTTTGAAAATGGCTTATGGATGAAGAAGTTATGGCTTTTTGAAGAAAAGTTGTTGAATATGTCGACGAAGTACGTGAATGTGCGGAAGTGAATGATAATTTTATATTTAAAAAAAAAAAAAACCCCTCTTTCCAAACTTAATCTAATTAGCTCACTTTTTGAAAAAGATTTTATGTGACCCACTTTTATAAATAAGTGAAATTCACTTTTACAATGGTACTCTATGAGCTACCCACTAAATTGTAACTTAAATAAAAGATAAAGAGACTTTAGAATTATAAGTGACTCACTGTTTATAATGGGTAAGAACACTTTTATATGAAATAACTTTAGGGCATAAGTTACATGTGTTTTTTTAAAAAGTAACTCATCAAAATGAAAGACTTGAACTCAAAACCTCTATTCTCATAAAGCAACTTTGGACCGAGTGAGCTAGTTTAAAAGGTTAGTGATTTTTGGAAAAGGGGAAGGGTTTTTTCTTTTTTAGTCAATGAAGCTTTGGGCTGCGTGCTTACTTGAAAAAACCATTTTTTCCTACAAAAAAAAACCACACAACTCAACACGAATATGCAAAAAAAACTAAACCTTATGCCTTGAAGTTAGCTTTGTCCGGAAACTAAATATTTTCCTCAATGTTTCTGATTTTCCAAGATCAAACTAATATGTGGCAGAAAAGAGCATATGCACGAGAAAAAATCCTTCCTTTCTGTTTCTGATTTGCCCAGATCCCACAGAATCGCGAGGTAAAGAGCATACACAGAAATGAAAGGTATAGATTCAGTAATAAAAAACAGAAAGATAAATAAACTGAAATAAACAGAGAGATAAATAACTAAAATTGCAAATAAAGACTGTATACCTCCAGATATTAAAAATGATGTAGCTAGGGCTACCAGAAATCTTTTTGCGTGAAAAGAAAGGGATTACTCATTGAAAAAGATGCTCCTAACACAATAGAGCAGTCCTCTTGGCTTGAAAGAAGTAAAAAACAATAGATTTAGGAAACAATAGTCGGATGTAGTTGTACCAGCTTCAGATTTGGATCACCAATGGATGCGGCTCTCAAATAGCTCCGATACTATGTAGGAATTTACATGGTAAGTTCTTCAGATAGAACACCAAAGGACATCGCTCACAATTAGATCATAGATCAGTACACTAGTATTCTTGACGTGGTTAAAACCCTCAAAGAGGGAAACAGTCCACATCCTGAGCCAATGTGGTCACTTCAGGCAATTTATTAATGTAAAAGAGAGAAAATTTACATAAGCTTCTCTCATGAAAAACCACCTTACAAATGACCCTCCATGCTCTTTAAATAGATATCATGGACCAATTGGGTGTTAAGCTACCGATCAAGTTTCAGTAACACCAAGGAGAGAATGAATTGTCAGATCACTTCATGTCTAGAACATATCGTGACCATTGGATTGTAAGTTACAAAAGTACATGGTAAAGAAACACACTTTTCCTAACCCTACACTAGACCAAGTTATACTTAACTAGTTTCTATGTGTCAGAATATCCTAACATATTAGCCACGATTTTCTCGCAAAAAACTGCAATAAATGCACATTAGACCACTAGACATAACATATTACTTTTACACATCTCATTAATCAAAATATAATTAAAACATGTAAAGAATTATGAGAAGAGTTGATTTTAGTAAGCTTGGAGGTGTATTAAGATCCATATATATTACCCACTGATAAGTCTCATCATCACCCCCTACTGAAAGTGTTGCTCATCCTCTAAGAAACTCAATCTATGTCCATGTCCTTCATTTCTTTGATGGCTTCCTTAACATCCCATGCTTCTGTTGTAGTTTCTTCCTCCTATGAATAAAACCTTGCCTTCTTCTCTATCTCTTCCCACTTCTTCTTTTCTTCCTTCCAACATTACCAAAAGCAATGGTGGACTAAGCCTCAAGCCAATCCAATTCACTTTGAGTCTTTGTAGTGCTTGCTTATACATTGGGGTTCTATTTAGTGCCTCTCTCATTCTATTAGGAGAATGATATTCTTTGATTTTTAGGTTGTAAGGTAAGTTGTTCCATCTCCTTTGGCAGGATTTTTGGCTGTCATCTCCTAGAATTCTGAGCATGTCTTCAAAGTGTGTGACTGCCTATTCTTGTACAACAAGTTACCTTGGTGGAAGCTTGGGATCATTTAAAATGATGTTGTGGGTGTTGATGACAACCATTTGGTTAGATTGTTCTGCTCTGACCATAAGGGGTTCTACCTCTTCTTTTGCCATTACCTTTTTCACCTATGTAGCTCTTGCCTCCTCATGATTCATCCAAGATGCTAAGGCCATCAATTTCAAGTCCCCTAGCTTTGGATTTCGGTCCCGCACATCCAAATTTGTCAGGGCCAAATTGTGTAGGTAAAACTCAGATATCTTTGCTATATCTTCCAAGGTGCTTTGATCACAGAGATCAATGAATTATCTATAGACTTGGAAGCACATTGATCCAGATTTAAACAGGAATGCAAAAAATTACAGATATAACCATAAATACAAATATGAAGTAGAAATAACACTTCATTTCATTAATATCAAATACTGAAATATGCTTACAAACAAAATGGAAATAAGACTAGCTCGGAGAATGGTAACTTATCTCTAAGAAGAGATGTGGCAGATACAAGCTTCTAAATTGTCTTACAATGAGGCTCGTAGGCCTATTTATTGTTGAGAAACAATGGAAAATCCTAGACATCCAAAAACCTAACCCTAGGAGATTAAACACCAAACTATGGGCCTCGTTTGGGTAAATTGGTACAACAACTTCCTGGGGTCGTAACTTTGGCATATGATCTCAGTTTGATGTGCACAATACCTCATTAGAAATATCTATATGAGGAATACAACTTTTGAGTGAGCAAAATTGGAACAAGCCTCATGTTGCTCTCGGTTTTCCAAAAAAAACATTTTTTAGGGCCTCAAAACGGCTTCGGAAGTTTAGGACCCAAAAAACTGCCAAACATAGTAAATTGTGCTACAATTAAGGAAATTGAAAAAGTGAAAGAGACAGTTGTGGGGGTCCAAGTTGGATAGGTGGGTTGCCACCAACATCCACTTGGATCATTACGCCCCCCTTAGGAATAAATTGTCCCGATTGTGTTGAGTGCCTCCATGAGATGGGAAAACTTTTCTTGAACTTGGTCCCTGGTGAGCTGTTCTGCAATCTTTGATGTGCCTAGTAATGGTGGGAACCATGGTCGAGGGTAGTCCACATTGAACACTAGGTGAAAACCAAGGAATGGAGGAATGTTGTGCTCCAAAGCATTGTTTCCCACAACCTTGGTAATGGTGTAAGGACCATATTGGAGTGGTCTGAGCTTCTGATGGGCTCTTGTAAGGCATTCTATTTGCAAATGCAACCAGACTTTGTCGCCCACTTGAAACTTATGTGGCACCAAATGTTCATCATGTTGTTGATTGTACTTGACATTTTCTAGAATGGAGTGGCGATATATCGACCTGTTGGGTAGAGGTGCTCCGAGAGTCAGATCGAATGAATGCTTGACTTAACAGTGCAATGGTACCCCTGTGGGTGAGGAGAAGATGTCTTTATATTATTTCATGACCATATCCACCTACTTCTGCTACGTGGAGGAACCCTTCTTGGGGGCCATGGATGTGGCTATGATCTTCCCTTTACTTTGAGAGTGAACCAGACAGAAAATGAATTTCCTAGTATGGGAGATGATCTTACTACCTTTCTTAGAAGAGATATAAGAAGTGGCGGTAGGTGGGGCTACCTTCGGTATTCTGTATAATGTATTACACAAATAAATAATAACAACACAAGGCCTTGAATCATACACATCATGTCACTTCCACAAGTATGATTGGCCTAATAATAAATCACAAACATCAAGCGGTGCAACATCACACAATACCTCATCTGTGAAGGGATTGATGTTGTAGGGAAGGTGACACTACTGGCGGACTCAGAGATCTCGTCCTTGGTGAAGCCACCCGATGCTGTATGGTTGCAGGTGTGGTATGGTTGTTGTCCCATCTGCTTCATGATCTTTGCTGAAATAAGGTTCTTTTGGCTCCCATTGTCAATAATGAATTGCAGCGGCGAACCCTTCACCCACATATGTGAGAGGAAAAGATGCTCCCCCTCCTCTGGATCTTTGGGTTCATTCTTTTGGACCTTGGCGGTGGCAACAATGGTGGTGGCAATAGTGGCACTCAGCTTCGCATCAATTATTTTCTTCCCTTCATCATTCTCCTTGTTGGGTTTTAACTCAGGGTTAGAACATGCATGTGATTCTGAAGCCTTCACCTCAGCCACCAGCGACTGCTTGGTCTGACACTCACTTTTTTTGTGAGTGGGGCTCTTATGGAACTCACACCACTTTCCTGTGTCCTTCTTTGACTTCGTGGTGTTGTTCTTTTTTTGTGGCTTCGACAGGTTGCCTTGGGTCACCCAGCCTTAGCTTTGTCCTTTGTTCTTCAGATTCGTAGATCCAAAGTCTCATTTCTTTTGTTTAAACTTCCGCTCGATCTTGACAGCGTATTGGTACGCCGTGCTAAGCGAGGAGATGTCCAGGAACTCCATCTCGTCCTGGATGTACCTGTGTAGGCAACCATGTTATCTGAGTACCAAATGTAGCTCATAATACCTTGATACCCAACTTTGTCCGAAGGGTATGAAAAATATTGGTGAACTCTAGCATGTCTTGGTCCCTTCCTTTCTGCAACGTGGTCCACTTTATGTATTTATACTCATGGCTTCTGACAAGGTAGTATTGTTCCTTGATGGCATTCCAGAATGAATTCCAAGTGGGAGCGACCGAAAATAGTGAGCTCATACTTTCATCCTTATGTTTTCAGTAGGTTTCCCACCAGTGGTTGATGTGGGGGCAACTTTCAGAAGAGTGAAAGTAATTGAAAAAATCATGAATGGAAAAATACCCTTATAGCAATTTTAACCATTTATCTACAACATTTGCGTCTATTTGACCCTCGAATATGGGGATTTCAAAGTTAACTTGTACCTTAAAGGGTGTGGCATTTCTAGAGTAGTTATTCAAAGTAGATGCGTCACCCCTGGGTAGCTGCTGAAGGATCTGGGAAAAGTTGTCCATCATCATGTTCCTTTGTCGCTTGAGGGCTTCTTCGAGCAAGATTTTGATAAGGTCTCCTGCCCTCTCGAATTTATTTTCATTTGCCATGGGAGGCCGTCGGGATTTACGAGGCTGGTCTTGCAAAGATTAGACCAGTTCAAGCCCTAACTCATATCCCCACCTCATTGGGGACATGCAACGAAAAATACAGAAAGAGCTTACCACTATGATACCACTGATCTGGATTTAAACATGA